>VWZG01011722.1:1223090-1459498 GCA_013396735.1 Grallaria varia | reverse complement strand
GGGCCCCGCTCGGTGCCACTCGCAGAGGCGATGGCCGGTGCCAGCCCCGCTCCCAGCGGGGAATCCCAGGGGCCCGTCCATCCTGGGGCGGGGGGTCAGGCCCCATCTCTCCTCACCATCCCTCCCTCCCCCTGCGTTCCCTGGCTTCCCCGGTGCGCCAGACTGGGGAATTCCCGGGAGAGCTGGTCGCCACCACTGAGCCCGGGGCCGGCGGCAGCCCCGCATCCCCTCCGCTGCCTCCTCAGCCCCGCCGCCGGGCCCTGCCTGTCTCTGATTAGCAGAGAGGGGCTGGGGCCGCTCCCGTGGCCCCGCAGGGGCTGGATCAGCTTTCAGAGGGCTAATGAGCCCCAGCTCCCCGGGAGGGGAGAAAGGCCACGAGCTAATCCGTGAGGAACAGGGCCCAGCCCACGGTCTGAGCGGGGATGCCGTGGCTGCCCCCTCGCAGCCATTCTGGAGGCAAGGGGCTGCTCCGGGCACCCAGGATCCCTGCGAAACCATGCTGCCGGCAGGAGTAGGTGTCAAGGCCTTCCCAGGGTCTGTGGCCAGCTTGCCAGTGTGCTGGCCCACCATTTGCAGCAGGCCCGCAGAGAGCTCCGTGCTTTTAAGGTAAATAAGCACCTCCTGCAAAACCTTGCTCACCAAGAAAGACACCATTGAGGCTTCCACCAGTCCTCATTCCTACGGACAATTTAAAAATTAAAAACAACAGCCTGGAAACACTCCCTCTGCCCCAATGGAAAGAACATGAGCTCAATAACTACATGCACGCTTTCATTTTAAATGAATGAGCCAAGCCACCTTGGCCCCAGCAGAGCAAGCATCATCCAGGGGCAAGGCACAGAGGAGCTCTGCATCCAGCTTCAAGCAAGCTCAGGTTTGGAAACTGGAAAACTAAATGCTTGACTATTGCCTGTTTCTTGCAAAGCCCAACGTGGGAGTCGGGCAGAGAGGGGGACACTGTGCAGGCATGGCACACCACTGGCAACCGTAAAGAAATGCTGGAGAGAGACTCACCCTGGGACCTGCGCAGCCACTTTAATGGATGTGGTGTCCCCTCTCCACAAAAAGTCCTTTGATGAACCGAAAGCTCTCTGACAATGCCTGCAGATTGTATTAACAAAACTTTTCACACAGGTTCAAGAATTTAAAAAAAAAAAAACAAAAAAAAAACCCCACAAAACAAACAAAAAACACAAAACCAACCCACAAAGCAAAACCCCCCACACAGCACATACACTTGTTCCCTGAAACTGATATGCCCACATTGAAAACCAGCGGCCAGCAAAAAGAGCTGCTGCAATCTGGAAGCGAATCCTTTTGAAGAGATAAAAACAAAAGCTTTTCTTAGTCTTCTTCCCCTCCACGGGAGAGCTGTGGTTGTCCCTGCAGCAGGCAGCTTCTCTTTCCCTCTCCCCTTCATGCGGAAGAGTTACAAATGCTAGAGTGCAACAGCTTCTTTTCAAGGACTTTTTAAGGAGTTTCTCAGCCCTTTGGGGTGTCCTCCCCAAGTCTGAACTCCTCCAGCTGAAGAAGCTCCTGACACACTCTAATCCAAAACTTATGCACAGCATAAAACAGAAAAAAATATCCTTCGGGGAAGGCTTGTTTAAACCATTTCAGTGCAGGGAACAGTGTTTGTTGCATTAAAAAGGCAAGTGGAAAAGCGGCTAAATTTGTGTTTATATCTCAGATGGCTATGTTGCTACAATTTTGTTTTGAATAGCAAAGCTAAATTAAAAGACAGTATTTTCTAACCAGGCAACGCAGGACACGAGAGAAGTTTGGAATATGTAATGTGTCACTACAAAAATAACTGGAAAGGATGACATAAAACACAGTGTGTTTTGTCAGTCTCCAATTTAGGGACAAAACAGCTTTTTGTGCAGACCAAGGCTCTTGGAACAGTTTAAACTTATGCCAAGAAAAACATGTTGCCCATGTGAGTTAAAGTAAACAAAATCAGACAAACAGAAAAATACAGTTATGGTTTTTTTCCATTAGCAGCCTTACAATACCATATTCAAAAATGAAACCTGTTGGTTATACCTCAAAATGTACACTGGCAACTTCTGAAAGCAAATGTTGGGAAGTCACACTTAACTGTGTATGAATTGAAAAAAAGATTGCTTTTTATCACCGTGTCTAAATAAGCCAGGTAGCTCATCATGCTTTATTACGAATAATAGTTGTACTAATGCTTATACTTATTACTAAAACCACATGTAATTAACAAATTCCTCAAACAGCCCAATGGTTTGGTCGTGTACTATTTCTGCAATACAGTAATCTATGCATCTCATATTTCACTTTGAAATAGCATAATACTCGTTTTTCTGAAACAGAGTATCAGGAAAAACTACATTCATAAAATGGGGAGTATTTTCTAATTTAGATCAGGACTAACTATAATTATTGTGATAACTAATAGCCCCCTAAGTCAAATGTAATGAAACTTTAAGTATTGCCACATATTTTAAATGCCTACCCAGCTCCCACAGAGGTGCAAGGAGGCAACAACTCTCCAGTATCTTCCACTTTATCCATGCAAAGAAATTGTGATTTCACATCACTGCTTTGATCTGTTTTCTCTCAGACTGTGATAGCAGAAACTTTACAATAAATATATTCTTAGCTATAAGTAAAATAAAAAGCTCAAGTTCAAGTCAGAAATCTATTTCTTTTGGTGTTACTGTGTATTTGTCAGTGTGACATAGCACATTTGAAACCCATAATCATAAACCAAAAATTTACAGCCAAGGTTTAGGGTCTACATCTGTTTCTCTGGTTTTTGTACTGCAATTACCCACTGGACAATTCAGAAAGCAGCACCATGAATCATGTACTGCACACATGGTTGTGCTGGTCACTTTTTCGTCAGTACGAGAGGCTGAGGATGCCATAATACAGTTCACCAAGAGAGAGAGACCATTAACTAGAATTAGGATAAGTGCACCAGGCTCTCTAATAAAAATTACTTTACTCGAAGCAACAGAGTATTTCTGGAACGTTACAGGCATATTTATAGGATGGAAAAATTAAGAAGTACATGCAAAAATTCTCCCAACAGAAGTACCTCAGGGGAAGCAGATTTTTTTTTTTTTTTTAATGCATATTACTATTAATCAAATGTAGCACTCTCTTGAAACAGTTTTGACAGCAGAGTAAATGGTTACTAGTGAATGATGTGTGTGTTTAAGCAGTGAAAGCAGAGACAAAGTGATGTTTTCTTCTACTCCCTAGGCAAGAGCTGACACTAAGCTTGCTGCCTCAGCTTCGATACTCACAGATTCCTTTGTGTCAGTTGCTGAGAGAATCACTGGCAGTTCACTAACCCTGCCTCACACACGGGCTTTGATTTTTACCTCTTCATTGACGATAGATGTTAATATGAAACAGTACTTGTCTGCCTTGATGGGGTTTTTTCTTCCGCCCTACCCCCCAACTGGTGATACAAGGTTTCAAATCTGAAAACCTAAATTCCCCCTTCTCTACATGTAGTTTTTAGTGCTGAGGGATGTTTTCCTCATGTCTAAAAAACATGAATGATGCCAAAAGATTATGGGGAAGAAAATCACTAAGTCACAAGAGAATGTCTGAATATTTAAAACTCTTAAGGTAGGCCTAGTAAATGAGTATCAATCCTCAGCAAGAACTGCCCTGAAGAAAATAAAACAGTAAAATTAATGGCACGAAATGGCACAAATGACATGGAAAAGCATGAAATGCAGTGAAATTAAGTCAAAAAGGGGTTTCTTCTGACTGCTATATACTACTATGCACAGCTTGAAATGACCGAAACAGGAATTTGCACGTAACAGGAAGAATTACTTCAGGCCTGAAACATAACAGCAACTGGCAAAATACCATTCAGTGCAGAGCAGTATTTTATTTTAGATGGGAAAAGCAGCTCCAGACCCAGAACTCAAGCATGCAACCAGTCTGTGAATCACTTACTGATAAAGGCTTTTTGTCTGTCTTAATCAGTGGGTATATATTCATAAAGATGCCTTTAAAGGCAATTGCTTAACTTAATGGCTATAAAAATAATTCATCTCCACAAACTTGAGCACACAACCATGTCTCTTAGAATCCATACAACCCTTTGGCCTGGAGCCAGGGGAAAAGACCTGCCCTATAGTGTATCTAGCTCAGCAATCCTTCTCTAATAGTGACTGCTACTAGATCTTCCTAAGGAAAATACAGGCATCTCTAGTGATCGACGAAGTATAACTCACCCATAGGTCCTGTAATAGCCTGTTCTCTAACAGCAAATCACTTAAGAATTAAAGCATGAGATTTAATATCCCTTCTATATGTTTTTTTGGTAATAGCCCTGATATTCTAGATATTCATATATAGCCAATGTCTTTTTGGATTGTGATAAATTTGTAGCTCTGTGACACAGAAGTAGATAGTAAGTTACTAGGCTTTGAGACAAAAAAGGATAACTATTAAAAGGAAAAAAAACCCCCAAAAACCCACTGTAAAACTCGTCCACCTTGGAAATAAAGAAGACAGACCAAACCTCACCCCTCTGAGGCCCCAAAGGCTGACGGCTGTAGGCTCCAGAAAGGTTGGCAAAGAGGCAGTGATGTCATATGCATAAAGAGGGCATTTTTGAAGGATATAAAAAGAAAAAAACATTATTAGATTAAAATTGGCTAGATACTGAATCTACACTTGCTGTTTAGGAGAATCCTGCAGTGCAGACATCACTGCTAAATGGCTGTCAGAAAAACAATAGAAGTGAGGGGGAAAAGGTTTGTTTCATTTTCTCTTCTTAAATGACCAGAAACTGCTGCTTCAAGATTTAGCCAAGAAAGAGATTTTTACTGCTAGCCAATAAATCCGTCAAAACAGAATTATAATGGAAATGCTGAGGTAACTGGAGTGCCATGCATGGCACTGACACATTGCATTATATAATCTAGGGAGAATGAAGGTTGGGAGATCTATAAAACCTAAGTAGAAGTGAGATGTATGAAAGAGCAGAAGAGCAAGTAGAAATGCTGAATATTAAACTGCAGAGAATACTACTTCTAACAATAAAGTTTCCTATATGCTGAATATGCTCATGGTTGGCTGAAGGCGAAAGAGCACAGAGCTCCATTAAAACTAAGAGAGATTCAAAAAGGATGTTCAAGTAACTACTTTGTTTCTGCCTTTTTAAGGAGGGAAAAAAAAAATTACCTAACAAAAGGATAGTATTTCCTGATGTTCTGATATCCTGAAAGGTATCTCAGCATGTATAAATAAATAATGTTAGAAAATGCAGAATAAATGGGAGTTCCAAACACAGGCAACTTGCAACCCTTGTAGTAACCAGAATCAGAATAGAAAGTGGGACAACTGTTTCTACACATTCCCTAATGGCAGCTTAAATCCTTAGAGTGCGAAGTTAGCACTGATGGCTTTCTTCCAGCAAAAGACCAAAATTATCAAGCAGCAACTGGAACTCCAGTGCAATACATACATATATTCTAACAAAGACTAAACCTTACCTAAGCCCTATTTAACTTAAAACAGAATTAAGCAGCATTTAGGGCTTGTGCTCCTGCACAGCTGGCAAGGACAACCATAGAGAGGGATCCCAGAGACCGGAGATAGCTGAAACACACTTGAGCAGAGCTCTGGCCACATAAAGCCCAGTGCAGATTGGACTGGATTATGCCATGAATGTAAACTGCAATGGATCCATGCTCAGCAGCTTGGCACATGTATTCGTGACAATCTAGTTCGTGCTTAGCTTGTTCCTAAACCTACATCAAACGCATCTTAAAAAGCAAAATGAAAGAGTGACTGCAAAACGTGCTGGCATAGCTACCTGACTGGCAGAGGTAATGACAGCAGTGACAATGTGGTGACACAGCCTGAAATCTGCTGATAATGACAGTCATCATGCCAACACCTCTACTCTGACTGTTGCCCTAACTCATTGTACATTCACACCTTTTTCTTTATCATGCAGATGTACCTTCTGTTTGGGAACAGCATGCATGATTTTTTTTCTGTTAATGAGGTAGAATTACCCAGAAACAGGTATGTATTTGGCAAATCGGTGTTTGTTTTCTTTTGCAGAACATTTGCCATCAATAATGTGTGAACTAATGAGGGCACACGTCTTCTCAGGAACACTGTTATCACTCTAATTTTATTAATGTAGCCTGAAAAGCAAACTTTACTAATGGGGTCAGTTTTACAACCATACAGGTTATCATAGCGTAACTACTGTTGAGCAGGTAAGGGATCATGTATATTCCTTTTATACTACAGTGACTGTCCACGATTGGGCTGTTAGGGTAAAACTCTTTCAAAAAGGAATGATTGCTTTTCACCCTATGTTGTTACATCAATGCAACATTGAAACACAGACAAGACCTCAGGAAAAATCAGGCTGGGCTGGACCTCACTTGCAATCAGAACAAGCAGTGGCATCATCAGTGATGTCTGGTCTGAAATGTTCACAAGATGTTTCCTGGTTTGCAAATTCTACTAGAAGACAGCTGTCAAAATATTCTTTGGTATGTTCCTCAAACTCTACTTGACTTCTGCAATTTAAGCCAACAGATCAAAATCTTCATGGTCTCAACATGCTTCACTAAGCTAGTCTCACATGATTAAACAGATCTGCATATTCCCATATACTTGGACTGCAAGACTCCCATATTTGGCCACAGATTGAACATCCAGACATGGTATCAAAACTGACACACGTTTTGACCGAAGAGGACTTACAGATCTGGGTGGCAGTTAGAGGCTGTGGTGGTTGACGGCATATTGCCCCAGCCATTGTGCAGTATTATGAACTTGCCCTTATGGGACCTTTAGTGCCAAATGTAGTGGAAGACATGCAAGGTGGTCTCTAAGGCTGTAATACAGCATATAAGACTTGACAGATCAACAAAACGATCAGATTTATTTTGCGTAAACAGATCAAAACTCTTTATTTGGATATCTTGAGCCTTCTTCCGACTGAACTTTTCTGCATAGACCTTGTCATCACACAGGAAAAAAATCCAAAACATTTATTTTAATCTAGTCACAGTTTTGGGCAAACATCTTCAAGAATAGGCTTCTCATGCATGGGACACTAATCTTCCATGTATTGTTACCAGATTATCAGAAGAACAGACTTTACTCAACTTCATAAGGAGACATCCAAAGGAAAAAATGTGTGGAAGGATAATCTTTCCTTTGCAAAATGGCTCTGAGACCTCACCCTTGCTGCATCCATCCATTCTGTCTTTGGCATGCAGTACCCCAAAAGATAGGCCAGAAGACAGGGTTGTGGCTCAACTTTTTGAAGGAAATACTAATGTGTGGGTAAAGTAAGCCTTAATCTACAGGAGGTTTAGTAACAAGAATGAGGCATGTGCACATTCCCAGTTCTGAGAAATATGTTGTAATTCTCCTTAAAAAGTACAGCATGATGTTATCTACAATCCGATCCTAAATTACTTAACTAAATGACAAGTTAGTGAATATATGTTATTTAAAGACTTTAAAAAGTTAAAGATCCACCTGCTGGATTCTTAAATTTGCCTAAAAATTGTTAGTTTTTCTTCTTTTTAAAAAAAAAAGACTTCCTAAGAGTAGAAGTGCACACTACTGATACTCAAGCCTATTCTGCTAACTGAACAATGCAGGAACTTCATGTCACTCAGAGGTAAGATTTCACAAGCATGCAAAAAAAGGCTAAGAGCTTTGCCAACACAAATTATCAGACAGAACCTCACTGGAAAAAATGAGGCACAAAGATCTAAGTGAAGTGTAAAACTTACTGAGACTTGAACGACATGTTGACAAATACCACTCCACTCCCCTGCTTCCTATCAGAACCCAATAGCCAAAGCAGAGATTCCTAAGTAGTGTTTTTACAGGCCAAGCTTAGTCTCTCCCTCATCTTATCAGTAGCCTTCAAAGGGACTGTGGGTGGATCTCCTCCAGGAAAAAAACCCCAAAACAAACCAACAAAAAACCCTCAGAAGTGCCACCTCTTCCATACAAATATATTGGCACAACCACAGAGGCTTTGCTTGAGCTGAGAAAACACACCTGGCTCTTCTAAAGGAGAAATTAAAGAATTCGTGCTTCAGCCCTCAAGTCTTGAGTGGCCTTAGAGAAGAAGAATGACTAAGGAGAGAGTCTAGTCAGGAGGCAGAGAAAATCAATACTGGATTCTTGAAATACTTTAAGCAGGAAGGAACAGTTTATGATTGAGACATTTTGCTGTTCTCTCTGAGCAAGAAAATGTGCACGAGGCTGCATACACAGGTGGGAACAGAACGGTAGGAGAAGGCTTTCTGGAGGACTGAAAGTGATACAAGGCACGTGTTGTAGCCTGAAGTTCTTTGAGAAATCTCATCTTTTAAAAGTCTCCTAGTTTTGGTGCACGAGAGATCTTTCTACACACCACTCAAAGTTGTCCCAAGTAACATTTTCAGCGATAAATGGACACCATTGTACTGTTATTTTCTGACTTTCATGTGGAATACAATTATTTAAGACTCAGTGGGAGACTATGAAAGGAGCAGGAGTGTAATTCCAGTTCAGGAAAAACTCCAATAACTGACAACATTTAAGAAACACAAGATAGATGCATTGTATTGTAGGGGTGAGTCCCATTGGCTGGAAACCCTGACTTTCCCAGCAGGACTCAGTTACATAGCAACTCCTGAGGGCAGATTAACCCTTCCCCAGTTAACATATCTGGAGTGATTTAGGAGACCTTTGCCTTCCCCTGCTTCAGAATAATTTCATAGGTTTGCAAAAAAACTTTGGAAAAAATGAGTCAAATGCAACAAGAGTGAAAGCAAAGCTATATGACTCACCACAGGACACTGACGGTACAATGAACAGAGAATGCAGGGAGTTCAGGTAGGTCTGAATTATATTTTATATCATCAGGTGTTGTGACATATGTAAAACATAAAATTTATTTCTCCTAAAATAGTTCATCCTTAGTCTGTGGGGATCCTATCTGGACTGCATTTATCAAGTACCAGTGGTCTCTTTCACCCAAATTCTGCCCTCATTGACTTCTGTCTAGGCAATTACTGAAGCGTAAAAGAGTCCTCAGCTGGTAAAGACAGTACTTAATTAATCTAGAATAGAATTTTTCACCATCAGAGAATGTGCTGCTTGCATCCAAAACTGTACGGTTTGATTATTGTAAACTCTTAGATAGTCCTGCAATTGTACAAAATTAGCTATTTTTTTATAATAGTCCTTTCTGATTACTGGCATCAAGTAATTACATAGGAATCTCTATTTCATTACAGCAATTTCCCTATTTTGTTTTTAGAACTGCGTTACACTTCTGTATATAAGCACAAATATTATACAAATGTAAGCACAAAGACTATATATAGTAAGCATAGTACCACTCCTGTTCTCCTGGCTATCAGAAATAACAAAGTTCGAACCTGAGAGTGTCAAAATCTAAGACAAAGACTCCTAAAGCTCTCTATTTTTAAAATGTTGTAATTCAGCTACATTAGTTTTCCCCCTTGTAAGAGAGCAAGACAGTCCCCGGGGAGCAGGAAGGGCACATGTCCTCACTCAGGGTGTGCCTCGTGTGGTCACACCTCCCTGCTGGGAGCCACAGCTGCGTACTATTAGCAAAAAGATGCTGCCAAGCTTCCAGTGGAGAAAATAGGAGATCAGGCTTATGGGATATACACTTACTTCTGCCCGTCTTCTGGTCACAAGAGGTCTACTTCCTCTTTTCTGTCTTTTAACAGGTAAAATGGGACTCTCAGGAGCGCAGGGGTGGAAGGGCAGGCACCAGAGACGCTGCTCCATTTCAGACAAGCAGGTTAAGGCTATACCTTTTGTTTTATCTGAAAGACCCATGGACACTCTCATCTGAAGGCTGAGTGGAGAAAAGCCTTGAACCAGGTCCTCTTCTGCTCCTCTTCCCTCACACACGGACACAGCAGGTCCCGTAATGCACACCTTCCACCAACATCTCTTCATGAACTATCATCGCTGCTCAGTAGCAGCTCCTGAGCTCCATTTAGTCCAGTCAGAAGAAACCAGAAATTAATTTGCTCTAATAGCACAGTCTTTTTAGAGTTTCTTTTTTTTTTTCCTAGTTGCTTTAAAAAAACAGGCAACCTTTGTGTGTTACTAAAAGGACTACCTACATGTTTAAGATATGACTTGTTTCCCTGAACATTTCACACTCTAAAAGTTCATCTACATTTTCTTTCTATGGTTCTCATAGATCATTTGCAAATCCAGATGAGATAGAAAGACCATTTAAAATTATATTTATTATTTAATTTGGCTTCTTGTATGGTATCTTGAAAGCTCATTTTCAATACCTTACATGCTGACTCTATAAAACTATGAGTATCAAGATAGTGGATGGGAGATTAGTCCAAAAAGAAGTACTTCAGAAATATTTTGTGATCTGAAAATTAATTAGCAAGAATCAATTTAATTTCTTATTATGGACTTCTAAAAAAAGTTCATATTTTGCTATCATTATTCATCTAAAACTATCACTGATGCCACTGGAAATGTAGCCTCTAAAAGGGTAAAACCTGAAGGACTAAGTTGAATATGCTTATGCTCTGTTGAAAGTACCTCTTCATATAAATGCCAACAAACACTTATCAAATATTTGTGTTCTTCATTAAACTAATGCCTTTCTGCACCATAAACAAGATGGTACAACAGGTAGGTGTAGTCCCATGTCCTGCTACTAAGGTAGGTGATATCAAAATAAATTTGCAACCATATCATTATATCAATCTCCAGTATTACTGCATCAGTACTATAACCATAATTAACTAGCTGCAGGTCAAATTTCTAATAAATCTTTAGAAATTAAATGTATAATTTGTCAAAACCACATGCCTTCATAAATTGATTATTCAGAATTTAGAAGCTTTTTAATTAGGAAGAAATTTATGCAATACCATGTGTAATAATTACGATTCAGCTCTTCTGTGATATTTTTGTACATCAGCAAAAATTAAAACATTGGAAAACATTACCAGGTCATTGCAGTATTTCAATGTCAAAAGAAACACATAGTTTAAATGTAGAGGTTAAAGATATTTTCCCGTATCTTTTACATCTTATATAGCTTTATGATCTCAGAACTGGAATCATTAACCAAACACAAAATCAATGAGAGAAAGATCTAATCTGACCGTTTTCAAGTGCAGAGTCACTAAAAATGATTTATGCCACTCTAACACTTTTTTTCCACGGTTCTATAGTTTTACTAAACAGCATATATTCGAAGTCAAACTTCCATTTTATGCTACGCTAAACAGTATTTTGCCTCTCTCATCCCTTTCAGCTAAGATTCTGAAAGGCTTTAATACTTCAAAAACGTCACCTTCATAACAGCATCAGGATGAGGGGTACGACCCTGATTGCCAAATAGAAAAGGAGAGAAAAAGAAAGTTAAGGGATATTCGTTCATGGCACACAAGAAGCAAGAGCTCCCCTGCTCTCCCCTCCCGTGCTTTCACCACGGGCCTATTCAAACTCTGCACCCCCACAAGGGCTCCGGGTACTTCTATCAACATTTCATAGGAGAAGATTTTTTTTGACAGAGAACACAAAAGCTGCTTTGTGTGAAGTCGGGACACTTTTTTTTCTACCTAATAAAAATATGAATAGAAGTGGGACCTCAGCAAGCATATGGCAGAAAGTCTGGACTAACTGAAAAAAGGGGCCTAGAAGAGTTTGCTCTCTGTCATTCCCCACCATGTTTACTGTTGAATGTATATGGTGTAAATAAGGAGTATGCAGACCGGGCCATAATGGAACATTGTTTATGTGCACATCCTGGCAAATGCATATACAGCACAGAGACTATTTCCAAGCAGAACATAAACACAAAAGGGGAGTGATGACAAACAAGTATTCCAAGGCAAGAAAAATGTTATTTCATACACAAACCAAACAAACTAAAGTGGTTTCTCCCCTGCTACGATCCAACTGGCAGCTCTCAGCTGCACACACTATGTAGCTGTTAAAGAAATGAGAGACATTCCAGGCTTACTGGTTGGCTTTCTTTAAGTGATCTTATTATGCTCCCGATATTAAAAAGAAAAACACAGTTAATATTTTATTTTACTCTCTTGCAAAAACAAAACAAAACAAAACAAAACAAAACAACCCTTTCTTTTGCCCTGAATAAGAGCTGGGGAGCTAGAGCTGATGCCAAGAAAACACCATAAGGAATTAAGGCACAGCTTTTCTATTTTGAGTTCCCACTGAAAGACACAGAGATGGTTCTTTCTTCTGAAGGTCTCTCTGACAAACCTATTACACGGCTTTCGCAAGTGACACCAGTGTGACAATAACTTAGCGGTTTCATGCTCCTGGCAGAATTTTTTTCCTTTTAATCATTACTCATAAAAAGGAGGAGGGTTTAGAAAATCAAGTCCCTGCAATTTCAAGATAGCAAACCAGGGGATGAACCTTTTTTTCTGTGCTTAATTCTGGAGAACAGAAAATCGTGCTTTGACAGCTGTTATGTAAATAAATGGGTGTAATTTTATTCCTTTAAAACTAACTTCAAACACATACCCAACTAAAGGAGGAAGAAAAGATGACAAGTAGCTAAACAGACAGTAGAGTGACAACAAGAACCACAGAAAGTCAACTGATAATGCAGAATTTTTAAATAATTAATATGCCTCTTTAGGATATTAGACACTATAAGCTAGAGGCTTGAGTAAGAGATCATATGAGGTCCAGAACAAAAGTACTTTGTGATGTTCTTCACAGAAATGCAGAGCCAGCCTGTGATTTTAGACTATTTTAAGATACTCAAAGTGTGCCTCACTTTTTCCAAAGCTCTGGATATGTACTCAACAAAGCATGAAATACAAGTTCACAGCTGGGACCTGCCTGCACCTGCACATAAAATTTCTACTAGTCTGTCAAAACCTGGATCCAAATGTCGCACGCTCTGAGACTTTATGAAGTCTTGGGACTTGGGCGCATCATGCATTGGGAAGTGATAAAGCCGACGCTGGGAATATTTGTTGCACCTTTATAACATATAGACAGTCCTTTAATGGAACCACATTATTCTTTGATTTTTTTTTTTCAGGTATCAGTTCCATTATACAAGACCAAAAGAACCCTCACAAAGCCTCTTGCTGGTCACTGGTTTAACATTAATACTTTTCAATTAACATCACACTTTAGAATCCAAAGGAGGCTTACTTGATTTTTTTTAATTACCCTTGAATGCACACTGAACTCATCCCGACATGACCTTATGCCTGCCTGCTGCTTGGGTTTACATTCAGCCATTTGCAAGGTTGTACAGAACTTTCCTGAAACAACACATCCCTCGTAATGACTCTTGGCTGCATGGACCACTTACAGCATGGTGACAGCGAGGGTGCACACAAATGCCAAGTACAAGCTCACATGCTCTTTCCTCACTACAGAAGGTATTTTTGGTAGCTGAATATCTTTAGTGTATTAGAATTGTTGACTGTATGAAAAGTTTTGTAATGTACGCTACACTGGGCAACCATATGGCAAAGAGGGGGATCTGTGATGGCTGTTGCAAAGCCGAGTCACAGTGGATGCTCTGATGATTTTAAATAAAAGGATTTTTATTAACACTTCACACCTTATCCCTTACTCTTGCAGAAAGGTATTAAGGTATGGGAAGAATCTTAAAAAACCTTGCCAAATCTATAAAATTCATAGTGAGACTTAAAAACCCTCTTTATTCCCTTCATCTAAGTCTCAGCAGTCAAGCGAGCAACTCAGTTTTCATTTGAGTAGTCTTGAACTTTAAGGACTCAGAAGAATGGCCTACAAATATGACCAAACTGGCATGTTGAAAGGCTAGGAAACTAAAAGATAAGGAAGAAATACTCTTAATTACTATCACTAGTCCTTTTAATTTGCACGTCTGTATTATGATTTATTTTAAATTTGTGGCTGGTAACACTGCGTAATTCAAAAATACTAAAGTGAAATCAGGATCTGCAAAAGAGGCAACAGAAGGGTACTGAAAACACTTTGAGACCAGTTTTGTATTCCCTACTAAGTGTTGTCCAAGCTGTGCAATCCTGTACATTGTTGTTTACTAGACAACTACATAAAAACTAGTATTCTTCATACACTCTTCCCATCCCCCCTTTAAATTAAAATCGAGTTGTTATTTTAACCCTACTCAAGTATGTAATGTAGTGATGATTGTAAATCTTTATGATCACAAAATCCCTTTGATTTATCCCTCAGTTTACTAGCTTTAACAAACATAATCCTAAAAACAATACAGGGGAAGATCTTACAGGCCTTCAAATGGTGGAGAGGGAGCAGGGAATGACTATATAAGTAAAGCTACAGCTTCAGGGCTCATGACTTTCCTGTTGGGAGGCTTTCTGAATTCTGCTAATAAGGTCCTGCCAGTGGGACCAGAAGAATATCTTCATTAAAAAAGGCCTTCAGTGTGGGAAGATACAGTTTTCCAGAAAATTTTTAATAAAAAGCTTATAGATGTGGGATCTGAATCTAACAATAGACATAAGTAAGTCTAAATACATAGGAAAACATTAATATTATGAAAAGTGGCATATCCATCCTGCCGACCCCCCACCTCCAGATCGGTAGTCACGAACATGACAGCAAGTTCAAAGGTTATGTGAAGACACCAGGCCTAGCTCTCCACTATTAGTGACCATAAGGCAGCAGCCAGTTAAGCACAGGAAACAAAAACTATTTCTGCCTTGTCTATCAGCCTTGGCCTTAGCCAAGATGCAGCCACCACCCTGCATCACAACTGACCCTCTGTCCATTTTGGGCATCTGCATCGAAAGAACTTTTTGGTACAAATTCTCTCCCGAATGAATTCCAAAGGGTCCGTGCACAGGCACAGCAATTTTTCTTGATTGTACCTTTGCTTGTAAGTACAGTGGACCAGAGCTCATTTCCACCCCTGAGGCTCAGCCTGCATTCAATGCACCTCCCACTACATGACAGCATTGGCTTGGGGATACCTACGGAGATCCTCCCTGGGCTGACCCATAGTCCATGTCTGGCACTGCGAGGGAGAGGAGGCCTGTGTACCAACTGTCAGCATGGACAAATCACAGGACACGACCTCAGTCCATACCCTGACCCTGCTTGTTTTTCTGATAGCCTTTGAAGCCCTGCAGCATCCACTCTAACCAGCAACACGTGTAGGAACCAAGCAAGTCAAAGAGCTTCCTACAGCTTTTGCTGACTCGCAGGGTGGTTCATCACACTGTAGTTGAGACAGAGCCTGTGTGATTAGGTGTGAGACTTCAAATGTGGGAGAAGTGCTGAAAGGAGGAGCTGTGACAGATACTGTCTTGTTGAGCAGCATTGCTAGCAGTGGGCTGGAGTCCTTGCATGACTGCTCTTTGCTGTCTCTGGAGCTGCCCAGTTTGGGGAAGAACTGGCATCACTTGGCTAGCAACACTTAGCAACATTTTTAGATCCTCATGGGACCCACACAAGAAATCTGTTCAACTACATTCAGGACCCATGCAAAAACTGAAGTTTCCAGTTGCCTCACCTGCTTGCCCATCCTTGGGTCCTCGCATATCTTACAAAACACCACCTTGCTAAAACCAGAAAGTTTCAGTGGATTTTGTACTGCCTGATATTTAAGCATATAGGCAATAAGTCAGTGCCTTCAGTGAAATTGTCCTCCTCTTGCACTGAGATATGGAGATGTATCTGATGAAAGAGGGGAAAGAGATATTTTTGTTTTTCTCTCCTGCATATATCTCCCAAATGGGCTTAGCTTAGGTAGGAGTGAAGACATTCTTAAGGAGTCAAAAATTAGGACAATATCTGCTGAACACACCAAGAGAACAGCTTATCACATGTGAATCCTGGTCACCTACTTGGAGTTTAACTGCAACCACAACATGTCTGTTAATGCCTCCACTGGGACATTAAACTGGAGCTGAGATTACTGGTCACTTACATTTCACAAGTACAATGACATTTTTATTGGTTTCTAAGTAGTGAGAAGAAAAAGTGCCATTCTGGTTAGTAAAAATTTCTAGGTTTCCCCTAAGCGTAGAACTTGATGTTGAGATAACCCAAATGCCCAAACTTATCACACCACCAACAAATTCCTTTCTGTGAGGGTCCTACCCTTTGTCTCTCATTAGTTTAGTCCCAATTCTGTCTAGCTGTTAGCTAGTAGTCACAGTCATCATTACCCTTGTCCCCGTCTAGCCAAAAGAACTTTAGCCAAAAAGGCAACTTTTTTAATGTGTCTAGTATGCACTCTTTACCCTCCCCTGGGTGTCCACTGTCAAGATGGAGACAGGACTACTTCCAGGATGAGGACTTTGGTCACCTAGCCAAGGAGACAGAAGAGAAGGGACACACTCCTCAGCAGGTGTCATGGAAGCCAATCTCCCACCAGCGGCAGAGGCAGCAAGATGCCAAAACCAGCCAGTCCTCACGCTTGCCCTTTATCCCCCAGAGAACCAGGCGGCTACAGCGCAGCACAACGGACTGGCATGGAGCTGAGCACCATGGCCAAAGGAAAGAAATCCTTAAATCCTTTCAATGATCTCAACCAAAAGTAGGAATCCCTGGAAAGACAACTTCAGCGCATACCTGATATTCAGAGAGGAAAATGCTGTCAAAATGAGGCACGACTGTGTAGCTTTCAGTAAAGGGGACTTATAACAGCAAAATCTCTAGACCTAAACCTTCCAGAGGCACAATGCTACTGCAGCTGCCTTGTCTTCAACAGGGTTTGCTCACATTCAGCACATTAAAATGAGACTCCCTGTTAGTGAACAGGGCTGAGGGCAAATACTTTATCACTAAGTGCAAGCATTTAAAATAAGACAGCTCTGGAGATCAACGATCTAGCCTTAAACACCCTCCCGAGCCAATCATGCTGCTGCTAGGGCAAAAACTATGGAAAAAATATGAAACAAGTGCAAAATTGACATATGTTGCAGAGGAACAAGAAGGAGTTACTGAGCAGTGTTTTTCTCAAATTTTTTTTTTTTAACTATTGCTGTGAACTGAATTCTGATCTCAAAATGTATAATATGTTTGGTCTACATGACATTTCCATTGCTGATAAACTATATTCAAATATATCAAGTAGAGGATGGCCTGAACTTATTTGAAGTTCTAATCGTCAATTTTAATGGATGGCTAATAAAATTTATGAACATGTGTTAAGGAAAAAGAGTACAGACAGAATTATATGGGGAAAAAGTACTTCTTAAAAACATTTTCCATCGCTATCTATGTTTTAAATTCATATGCTTTTAAAGCCAAGTACGTGCCACAGGAGCAAAGGATTTAACAGTTTTGGGGTTTCTGTTGTTGTTTTTAAGAGTTAGGGATACTGGGATTACTCAGGCTATAGAGAAGTCAGTGTAGCTTGAAAAGTGGATGGATAAACATCTTTACTGCCATAGCAAACAAAATCTGTTACTGATTTTTCTTATCTTTACTGTAGATGTCATGTCAAGCTACAGAGATGTAAATCCACTGGAAATAATAGTTACTCTGAATTACTGCTGGTCAAATAGAACAGAATTTGGCCTGACATGAAGGCAGAAAAACTCTTCAATTGCATATACAAAAGAAAATAGTAACATAATATATTCTTTACTTAAGAACCCTATGAAATATTTAAACACTGACATAAAATAGTTTTCCTATGAAACACTTGCTGCTGAATTCCCAGGGCCACAAACATTCTGAGAGTAGGCTTTCAGATAGTATGATGTAGCATTAGTATGAATTTGGGCCAGCATTTTCAAACCAAGCATTTAATGCTAAGATAAATACCTTTCTATGTGCCAAGGATTCATGGTTCATAGATAGTGATAACTACTGAGTCAGGCAGGGCAGATGACACTCCAGCAGTGGATTTTAGGGATGCAACTCCTGCTTGCATCAAAATAAGATAATTATGCTGCTGATCCAGAATCACAACAACCAGAAAAGCAGAATGTCTCCAGAAACACTCAGACTCATAAATGTGGAAACAGAGTAGCAAAGTGTGATTGGCAACTTGGGCTAGACTTGGTTCTATCATTAGTATAATTTTTTATGAGACCTAAACAATAAAAAAAGCAGTATCAACTCACAAAATACATGAGAGCCCTAGCAAGTAAGAAGAAACGCTGAAATCACATTTGAGCCAGAGGAGAATAAGTACCATAAGAATTAATGCTTTTCGTTGTTCAAGTTTTTCTTTTTGGACAGCTTTATTTATACACGGGATAAAAAACACCCCAGAAAGTTTTAACACAACCGTTTTTTTAAGGTGATCTCTATCTACTACAAAAGTAATTTACGTTTCCATTATCAGTCTTAAATCTTCCGTGAGAGTCTGAAGGCTAAAATAAGTTTCCAATCTCAGCCACTGTCTACATGATCCATTCAAAAAGAAACCCTCAAAGCACAGGCTCCTTAAATCAACTCCATTTGGTGCAAGGCTGGGTTTCCTGCTTGTTTGCTTTTGGCCTCCCCGCATATTGGTTCAGGACTTAAGGCCGAACTCAGCTGCAGAGATAATGCAAAATCAGAACGATTCTTTCCCTCTGGCTGCCAAGGAAATCCCTGCTTTAGATTAGAAAATAACTAATGATTGTGTGTCCCTGTATGCTTTGGAGTAGGGCCCCTTATTTTATCTACATGGCAGCTACCTGTCAACGTGTGGTGCTTGGAGTAGCGCACTGGGAGTTCATACACACCAAGACTATCTAAACAGACCATTAAGTGCTAGTAAAGTAACACATGTGAACGACAGGTCAATAAATTTTGAACAACTTATGTTCACTGCAAAGACCTGGCTGTTTTAGAACAAGCTGTGTTTACATAAAATCAATTTTTACAAGTATCTAAATAATTAGGGAATATACTACAATAATAATTATATTCTAAGTTCAATATAATAGTTCCAAGGGAATTAAACGAATCCCTTGTTTGTTTACACACTTTTCCTCCCTCCCCTCTCCCAGGTCTGGCCTCTTACATAACTCCTCCTTGTTACAGAAGATGTTCAAATTCCAATTTCTGTCCAAACTAGAAAGAACTGTTTCTTTTTATACTAATGTGCTGTGATGCTCATCCCACTGCATATGTATGTGCAAAATAACTGGGGTCAGCAATTCACAATTTGTTATTTTATTTGTTGTTATTTTATCCCTTCTAACAATATTTGCCAACATTTGCTTAAAATCAGTTGATTACCCAGAGCAGTGTATGCATAAACAGAAAATGAGAATTATCTGAATTCAATTTTGGATCAAAAATTCAAAAGCTTTGGAATAAATGATGGTTGAAGTCTCAACTTCCTGTTCTTTACACAGTATCAGTCTATTAATTTAAAAGCTGCATATACGCACGGAAATAAACATACACACATGCTTCATACACTCGCACCCAATTGCAAGTAGATGGCAAATAAAAGAACCCAAATTTCACAATAAAGAGTAAACTAAATGTTATCCACAGCTACAATGGCAAAGACACTGGCAAACTGATTTACAGGGATGAGTTTCCGCTTCATTTTTGTTGCTTTTCAGCTACCGGCAAAAGACTTTAGCATGTTGTGAGCGCTATAAATTCACATTTGCCACAAGAACCCATGATGCCATCTGTTCCCTAGAGCGTTTACATAAAGTATGCCAATGCAAACCATCTGCAAACTGTTCTTGCATGCGAATTTTTGTGATAATGCAATGTGGTACATTTGCAATTTCAAGCAAAGACCACTTGAGCTTCTTTATAATTGGCATGCTTAACTCAAATGTTCTATTGAAACCTCTTTAGAGCAGGATTGTGGGTTATTTTGTCGGGGTTTTGCTGAAGTCCTTGATGTTAACTCTTTGCCATTGTTTTCAGGTTTCATTACTGCAAGATAATGGTGTAACTAAGGAAAGGGTGAAAGGAGGGAATACAGAGGCAGGACATCCTCAGTCCCCCTGAGCTAAGGACTTTGAAACAGACTGTCAGGCTTTTGGAAATAGGAGAACACATCCTGGCTACTTATATCAAGCATTGGATTGTATGAACGGTAGCACACAACTGTAGGGTTGCAAAGCACTGTAATTCTTTCTATCCATTGCAGAATTATATCTCAGTTTCTCCTTTCCTCTTCACAATTAACATTTTTTCCTTCTTGCTATTTTAAAAAATTGATGGGCAACAAAATGCTTACAAATGACATGCTGATAAGCACTGATATTCTGAGCAGCAGTGGGAAATTTCTGAAAAATTAAAGGCGGAAAAGGTACAAACACACACCTACACAGCCCTCCCTCCCAACAGCAGAAATCCCTGCAGATCCTCCAGCAGTTGGGGCCCTGAGTTAACCCTTTGCTAAACAGATAAATTATTGAGCCATTCTCTAGGTTTCTCAGGTTGGTATCTAAATTTTCAGTAACCACCTCTCTCTCTCCACACAGTGAATTTAAATGCAGACTTCCCTCTCTTGGGTCAAACCAGCTACTGTGAGTAATCTGTGTGCATGTGTGTCCTGCTTCCTTTTCTGATTTGCTATAAAAAGGAGTGGCCACTATCACCACTTAGTCATATCTCTTTATGTGGTACAATTTCACGCTTCTGCTGCTACCAAATATAATATAACTTCGCTCTGCCCTACTACTCAAACACGCCTTTAGTACAAACCACTGAGGAAAACAAAAATGTGGCAGAGCACTCAGGGGACAGCCCTCTGTTAGCCAGCCTGACACATGCCACACACCCTGGCTGTCTGCACTCTCCAGCCCTTACGAGCCCAGCTGACTCCAGTGCATTAGCTGATGGCTGAAGAGTGTATTATAGACTGAGTGTAGAAACGATTAGCAATACTTAAAAGATTCAATCAGCTTGTAATTTGGTTCAGTGTGCACTTGTGCTTCATGAAAATTACTGTCAGTCTCTATGAGTGTTACTACTGGGAAATTTCTTGTTGCCAGCTATCCCCATACACCAGTCTCCTAACAAAATCCTAGTAAAACTATTTCTGAGATTTTAATTTCTATCGTTCTCTCACTCCAGACAATGTTAAACATTGTGAAAGGTGATATGTGTGATATATTTAACTATGACTGAAAGTTTTCATTTGTTTACATGCAGAGGCCTTATTTTCCATTCTGTCCTTTTTACTAGAGAAAGAAGCAAGCGAGCACTGACATAAATGGTGCATTTCACATCCCTCCTAGCATTTCTACAGCCAATGAATGCCTTTCTTCAGCAAACCTGCTTCCTAGCTCCCTCCTGAGCCTCTGGGACTGGTACTCACCCCAGGCTGTTTTCCAGAGTGGGTTATGTCGTGCCTTGTGGGGAATTTTCAGCGCACTCAAAATTTACGCAAATGAAAAAATGAGATGATCAAAGTAGCAGCAATACCTGAGCTTCTCTGCCTGTGATAGCTCACTTTCACTGAGCAAGCCCCAACAGCATCTGTCACTAATGCAATGGATTGTTTTGCTCAGACATCTGTGGGTCGCATTATTTCACAACAAGGCTGCAGCAAGAGGGGAAAGTAAAACTGAGGCAGGTTATTAATCACTTACTGTTTCCTGTACGACACAGAGGAAATAATCAGGTAGTAGAGTGGGTTATAAAGGGAGATTCCTGAGAAACAAAAATATGCACTTCATCTAAGGCATTGCAGGAGGCCATGTGATAGAGGCAGATTCAGTTTGTGGAAATTTGGCTTTATTTTATTTATGAGATTAAGTAACTGACAACAGCTGCCACATCTAAATGAGGGTATGATGGCATTCACCCAGCAACTGAGAAGAGCAGAGCTTTGGATTTACAAGTCTTCTCCATTCATATCCAAGGAGCACATGGTTTGATCCAAAGCAGGTGGAACAAGCCCAAAATTACTCAACGATATTACACGACCAGGAACAGAGATCAGGAGGGAATTTGCCCCATATAAATTAATGCCAGCCTTAACAAGAGTAACTTCGACTCATCGATACATGCAGCTGTGTCCTCGCTAGGGAGTTTTCTGGCTACATATGATTTTACACATCTGTCGGCTTTAAATCAGGAATCCAAATATAGACTGCAGTGCACTAGAATGCTCTGTCAATTTGTCCCTTTCCCTTGGGCCTATAAAACACTTAATAGGCAGACTCATCAGTGAGCGATCAAGTCCTGATCCTACCTGCACGCCATAATCCTGTCAACCTCAGCAGTGCAAAATGGGAGTCAAAGAAAACAAAGCTGCACCCAATTTCTAAAATATTTTCCCCACCCCTATGCTTCAAATTATCAGTTTGCAGCAGGCAATTTTTCTCCATTTCTGCCCCTGTCATGCAAATGTGCGGACAGTTTCTTGCCAGCTAGCAGTGTGGAGAGTCAAAGGGTAGACAGCATCAGCAACAATGAATATCGAACGGAATGAGACCATCTTCTGAGTCGTCATCTCTGTGATGAATAAGGAAGATAAAACTCCCTTTGAAGAATTTTCTAAAGCTGCAGTGAAGCAATCACCCAAAACACAACAGAGGTGGCTCACACAGAAGGAGGGATATGGGGGGAGTGTTTTGCTGTTTTGGGTGGTATTTTTAGTCACACTAAGGCTTAGGAATGCTACCTCTGGTAATTTATATGAGGCATTTCTAATACTGACCTACTCTTCTGTTAGGTTTGCAGGACAACAAAGGCTTGTCCCTGTCTCTGCTCCCCCCAAGAATTTCAGAAGGAAAAAGACATTCTTAGAAATCAGGGACAGGACTGGCCATGCTGGCAGATGAAGATGCTGCTACAGATGCTTTGCAGTTCAATACCAAGTGAGTTAAATAAAAATTAAATTAAAAATTAGCCAATTTAAGCAGCATCAATGTACAGATAATAGTGATTTTCACAGTAAAAAAGGCCTCACCTTTCACTAATATTATTGTTTTTAGTATGGATGGACTACACTTCTAGTAAATGCTAAAACCTCGAAAAAGAAACGCTGCAACACACAAAAAAATAACACCCAAGGTTTGGGGTTTTTTTGCTTCAGTTTGGGTTGGGTTTTTTAAATTTTTTTTACTACTGAGCTTTATATTTCAGTCTTTAGAAATAGCACAGTCATCAAAGACTGTGACCCCCATAAGGGTACTAATTGAGGAACAGATAAAGTTTCCCAGATACTAACAGCCCAGGGTAGTGAGGCTGTGCTGCCTGGCTACAGCTCAGCTGCGAGGAACACATACATGACAAGACCTTTGGACTGTAACTGTGATGGATACTAAGTTGCTACAGCAAATATTGCCCTGGACGACTGCCAAGGATTAATCTTTTGACAATTAGGAACTTGTTTCATTTTGCAGCAGAACTGAGGGTATGCCTTCGCTAACTTAATCTCAGTTTGAGAGATGTCACGCATATTCTTCAGTATGAAATTAAAAGACAGGCTGTTTTATCTTCAAAAGTGACTGGAACATAGAAAACCACACTTAAATCTATCACTGGATACAGGATTAGACAAAGACTGTGTTTCACTGATTTGTACAGCTTTCAATACCCTCTTAAAAAAAATCACAGTTCTAAAAAATCAAATGATAGAATCTGGTACAAATCATATTACTTTGCAGTGATCAAATTCTGTCCTTAGATGTACATGCATGGAGCTTCAATTTGACAGCAAGGCTGCGTACCCAGAAAGCCTTCATCTGAGCGCAGAACCTGACCCACAGACACAGGAAAACATCTATGTTTGATGTAGCAGATTTTTATCCTTTCAGAAGAGTAGCATCTGGCCCTGAAAGTATTTTAACACACTGAGACTGATGCATTTGACATATTGTAGTCTTGCTGAGTTCCTTCCTTTATTTGGAGATGATGAACTTGATAGCAGTCCGCATTACCAAGTGATTAATCAGTCACTTTTGTAAAGGTTATCTGTTAAAAATACATCTGATTAATTTGATCCAACGACAGAAGAGGAGCTATAGATCCCTTACGCCTGACCCAGAGGCCATCGCTGTATAACAATGGACAGGTTTCATTTATAACACAGAGAACACACCTGGAAATCTGCTTGTAATTAGAAAGTGATAATGAATCCATCTATCAAAAGGAAGCCGGTTTGTCAGCAGTTCTGGTTACGAACCCTGATATTTACTGTAAATCCCTCTAGCTTTCCCTGAGGGGTATAATTGTAAATATGAGTCTTTGGCACCCCAAACAAGGGCCTTTCCAGGCTCCCGTTTAAAGGAAGAGATTTTTCTTTTTGGTCATTTCGTGTTCTTGCTCTAACAGTGAATAAAAGTGGCAAGTGATGAGTTACAGAAATGAATCTTTTTCTTCAAACATTATCGTGCCTTTTCAGCAGAGGAGAAAGATGCTTAGAGACGCTGATGATCTGAGAGACAAATGAGACCTATACAAACAGAAAATGCTTAAGTGAAGCAGAAGTACGACAGCCTGCAGGTAACAGAGAATAATTCATGAGAGTTGTGTACTTAGTGTAAGTTCCTGACAAAGGGTACAAGTCATTCAATACCTATAAAGATTATTGGGGTGATACTAAGGCTGTTTCACAAATAATCTGATTAACACAAGCTTCTGAAGAAGGCTCAGATTCAAAAAGGACTTTGAGATTATGAGCTTTGGAAACTGGAAAAATAGAATTACCATCAAAGGAAATGATCAGGAAGGATGAAAGGGAATGAAAGGCATTTGGAAGAGCCCTGACAACAGCTGCTAGTCTTTTTCCTTTTTATCAGCATTCAGGTGGAAATATCTGCAGATACCAAAACTCTTGGCTCTAAACAGCAACCATTACAGGAACAGAGACATAACTCAAGGTACCTGAACACCTCCATCACCCTGGGCAACTGGCACTGATGATCAAATGTAAGTAATGTCCCTGAAGGAAAGCCACAGCAAAAGAGTTCAATACATTTCTGAATATTGATTCCTTCCAGAAACCAGAGCAATCCAAATAGGACTAAAAGAAAACTGGACATCAGTCTTTAGTGTAAAATCAGTTACAATCCAATTAAGCATCTGCCAGAAAGCCAACATAAACACTCACATGCAGCAACAAAAGAGAAAACAAAACCATGTAGTAATAGTCCTCTAAAATCTAACTGCAGAAGATGAAGAACCTAGTCTGTTTCTCAGCCACAGACAGATGATTAAAACATAAAACACACATGTCAGAATAAAACTGTTAAATAAATCATTTTACAAGGAGGAATTTTAAAGTTTATTTCTACTATTTTCTTGGCAACTAGCTAATTACCTGCTTATATCTTCTTAAGATGAGGAGGAAGTTGAAAAGAGGCCATTAATAAATCAGATGTTCCCCAGCAGCCCCAAGCCTTTAAACACAATGGACAGCAGTTTTTACTATGGGAGAGCATAGCCAAGCTCATAACAACATTACTCAAAAAGTCCAAACAGCCCTTCAGCCGCCAGTCTTCTCAAGTGTTTGTGGGGAAAAAGCCCATTAAGAAAACTCTAGAATATACACACATGGAAGAAAGTGAAGAAATGAAGTACAACAAAGCACAAAGGCTAATGTCAGGCCACCACAGCAAGGGTCCTGCAGCAGAGACAAGCCCTTCAGAGCAGCAGGACCATCCGGAAGAGTGTATGATTGTAGGGAGAAAGAAATTGTACCTCATGGCCCCAGGAATACCACTGACCATTCCCAGGGGCATCATCACGGCTTTGCCATGAGCACTGAACACCAGCAGTGTCCAGCCTGGCTGGGGTGGTTGTAGTCTGAGCTCTGGGAGATCTTCCCAGGAGCCCTCCCGCAGCCGGCCATGGAAACACGGAGAAAGGCCAGCATAGCAAGGAGAGGAAATTACGGAGAACAGTCTTCAAACAATAAAATGTGAAGATTCATGTAGGTAAAGGATATGAGGAGGCAAAAAACCCCCCAAAAAACAGTCAGAAGAATCACCTGGACAAAGCAAAAGATCTGAAGTAAAAATTTAGCTTTCAACCGTAATATCTAATTCAAATTGAAATAATGTGAAGAAGCCAGAAAAACAAGCACTACCACACCACTCCCACCAGTGTACTGGGAGTGAACAACAAACTGCATTAACACCAAATCCAGCAAGAATGCAGGCTGTCAGTCAGTCAAACATAGGTAAATGAACCAATTCAGAAAATTTGATTAATTTTTCTGTAGTTGATAAATACTCAGGCGAGCACTTGCAGAAAGGGATGACCAGACAAAAGGAAGGGGCAGAAGAAACACAAAGGAGCACAGCTATCTCCAGCCAAAGGAGAAGACAACCACCACCACGGCCCTTCTCAGCACTCCAGAGCAATTGTCCAGAAGAGCTGAGGCTGGAAGGACAGACAAGCATCCTAGCAGCCATGTCATGATAGGACTCATATACCCACAGCCCTTGGGATAACCACCAGCAAAGTTTCAAATGGGAGCTTATTTCTGAGAGAGAACCATCAAGCAACAGAAAGGCTTGAATGAGTAGAAGACCAGAGAGTGGAGAAGCATAGTGAAGAGGAGGGAGGGCAGAGGAAGGCACGACAGGAGAAGAGATGGAAGAGAAGGATTGCACAGGAAGAGGCACATCAACATGTGTCTCAGAGAAAGGTTCAGAATTCAATGACCACCACAGCAAATGCAACAATTAATGCCAGTCCCCCCCCAGCACACTCTCAGCACACCATCTAGCATCCTGCAGAAGGCAGCCTTCATCTTTGCATTTTGATGCCAAGGAGTTGAGTGCAACACAGTTGTTTGGCATGCACTGAGCCTTCGAATGCCACATGGTTGAATGTGTTTCCCCTAATAAAATACATTTATTAATACAGTGCTGTTCTCAAATGTGATTTTTAGAAACTGTAATCTGAGAGGTACATTGCAGGGTGGAAGGAGAGAGAGAAAGAGAGTGAGAATAGAGGCCCTCTGAGTGTTGCTCACTGAGAAAGCAGCACTAAGACAGCAGCAGATACAGAGCAGACACCAAAATCGTGAGTGACAATGTTAGTGAGGCTGCTAGTTATGCAGGCATGTGCAACAGGGCCACATGGTTCTGTTAGATACACAGAGGTCCTGGAACACAGCTGGACTGAGCCTGAGTTAAGTGCCAGGTGAAGGCAACTCCCAACACTAAAATTCCTGCAAAGCTGGGCACGGTCAGTGAGTTAATGTTTGTGAAGTGCCACAGAAGCCCTGCATTTTTCAGACACCTAATGATATTGAGGCACAAAAAGAAAGCTAAACAAAGAGCTTCATTCACTTCAGCTCCATTAAAAACACAGAGAACAAAATCAGTTCCAGACGTGTGCTAACAAAAACAGTAATACCAGCACTAGTTTTCCAAGAGAAAGAAAAAAACCCTGATGGATAAAAAAATAGTCACATGAATCACAGAAGATGTTTTCAACAATCTGAGTACCATAAAAATAATTAATAAAAGAAATCAAAACTAGCTTACTGAATTAAAAATGTGTATGTCTGAAAGATTAACACTTTCAAAGACATTCTTTTATAAATGGTCAGTAATAACAGCTTACATAATGAGTACACAGTTAAGAAATATAGATAGCAATAATTTAATGAGGATATCATGTTTTCCCCTAAGGAAGGACATTAGCACTGATGCATCCATCTGCTCTCTTCATACCTGGAGTCTTGTGCTGGTGGCACACTCCTCACCCCATACTATTTTGTGAGAAACATTGGTCAATGCAGTAAATGTCCTTATACTTTTATGTTGACTTCCAAATACTAAAAACATAGTTCACTGACATCTTATCTAATAAAAAGAGGTTTGTGCCTAGCCATCCTACTTATTTCATCCTTGTCTGGCAAAGCTAGCTGAGAATCTCTCTCTACTGTTAAGTGATCTTACTGCCCTGTCAAACTGCTCACTCCCCACTCTCCCCCACACTTGGGAAAAGAGTCCTGCTCAAAGCCAGAAAAAGCAGTCATAATCCATCATCATATACATAGAGCAGCTCCTCAGCTCTCTGTTTTCTTTTATTTTAGCTTCTCAGCAATGACATTCCCTTCTCAGAGAAACCCTTCTCTCATTCCTCTTGCTGAAATGGCACCCTAAACTTCAAACATAACTGCCTATACTGCCAGTGTTTCTTCTGACATCTCCTAAAACGATCAGGTCTTTTGAGGGCACAGCACTTCCCAAGTCACCCTCTTGCACAGATTTGATGGATCTAGTATGTCCAATATTTGTTCCTGTCAAATGTATCATACAAATACTGCTCTGACTGTGTTTTTACGAGTAGCACAGGAACAGATTTGGAAACAAACAAATCTTATCCTCGGGACCAGAGACAAGGATATTAAGGAAAGAATATTTTGCTGGATCTGCGGGTATGTTTTCCTGCTTACTACCCAGTAGGGAGGAAGGTGAATTGCTACTTACTTTCATAGACTACAGTAAGATTTCCAATTCAGCCTGCCAGGCTCAGACAGTATTATCACCTGCATCAATTAAGGTACCTTAGCAAGGTTGTTTTTTTTTTAAAAAAACTACAGTAATGGCTTTATCCAAGCATGAAAACATAAATGTGCCCTCATTTTTGAGGAGGAAACAAATTATTATAGTATATGCACATTCTTTAGGGCAATTTGCAAAACAAGAGGACACGTGCTGTAGGCACTTTTCTTGGTGGGTGAAAAACAGTCATAAGGAAAAAAAAAAAAAGCCACACTGGGTTTCCTCCCTTCTGGCCATTGTTCTCCTTCCCATTTCTTATTTGACATGTTACTGATAAATTTTGCTATTTTATTGGGTTTTTTTAAATGAAAATCTGAACACTATTTCTACAGATCTCAAGGGTTTGTATAAGGTTCCTTACAGCAGCTGTGACCTCAGTCAGGGTTCCCCCAGCTTGGCCTCCAAATCACTTCAAACCAGCACCACACAGACTGTCTACAAAGCTCTCAAATAAGCACAGCCACAACAAGGATTCTCCTGACAAGGGCAGTCCTTTCTTGCTCTCTTCTGTGGTGCAGTTTTGCCCATGATCCTCCCAGCTTAAAGGCAGAGACAGGACAACATAACCTGCATACACCTGGTCAGCCTGCTTTTCCCTGCTGATAGACAAAGAGTAAGTTGCATACTTTTGTAATGAGTTTTTGAAGTTTTTCACCTGTTTCTACTTTTCCAGAGGTCCCAGAGAATTCTACCCCTGGCCTTTATTCTTCATTACTGGAGACCCTAAGACAGCAATGCTGTCCTTTCCAACTGCAAAGCAAAGGGAGCAAAATGAATTCCTAGCTGAGGATACTGTTTGAGAGGGTCTCTCTCCCCAGAAAGCAGACAGAGGCACTGTGTTACAGACTATTTCCAGGGAATAGCACAGAAAGTGGTTTCAGAGGCAGGTAGCACTTCACTGCAGGAAAGCACTTCCATCCCATGTAAAAGAGATCCCATGCATTAGTTGAGCCTCTTCAGAATGAATAAACACTGAGAAGCAGCAGCTTCACTAAAAAGTGAGGTCTGACCACCAAAGCCTTCACTGAAAGAAATTTCCAACAAGGGCTCAGGAAAAGGGCAGCATACAATGCAAATGGACAGACTGACCATGGTGATTGTCCACTCATTTCTTTTGACATCAGAGTAAACCCCATGCCACAGGAGAAAGCAAGAAACCCTGCAACAGCTCCTCTGTACAGAATCAAAGTTGCATGGAGTTCACATGGCACAGAATCACAGACTCTTAGAATGGTTTAGATGGGAAGAGACCCTAAAGATCATCTACTTCCAGCCCCCCCTATCATGGCCTGGGATCCCCCCATTAGACCAGGTGACTCAGAGCCCCATCAAGCCTGGTCTTGAAGGAGAATTGTAAAACTGTTTCAAATCATTAACTGGTGGTACTCATGCTGAAAATAGTTCTTAGTTCAAAGAGAATAAAACAAAATCTTTAGGATCATACCCTTTGTACAAAGGATTTGTATACTTGATTTTCCACTGTCAGTTGTCCAAGTGAAGAACTGGATAGATAGGGGAAGTTTTTGTGGTAGACACTAGTTTCCTGCAGCTTGTGAACATAGGTCTCTGTCTCTGGAAATAGGACCTCAATAGCAACCACTGTGGGTGGCTCCTGTGTTGCTCAGTCAACCTGCCAAAGGTCAGCACTTAGAACTAAATTCTGTGGAAGTTCAAGGGTTCCTCAGTTGCATCAGCTGCAGATCTCAGAGGCAATGACTGTCAGGAGACAATAGGGAAAAGGCGGTATTTGAAGAATATAAATGAGAGCAAATAACTCCCAGCAATGGGTTTAAAGCATAATGCACTTTCATCAGTGAAGTGGACTACGGTTGGCAAGCACCTGGCTCTGTCCAGGTCTCTTCTTTCAAGACCAGCACCAATGCCAATAGTCTTTGGAAATGACACTGTTTAAGACAGCAGAGTGTGTCTATTTGCAGGTCTTTGTCACTGACACTTGGAAACTATCAGGTTTTTTTTTTCTTAAGACATGCCTAAGCCTCACCAGAGCCTTTATGGGAAGACTTATTTTATGATAAGGTTTTTTCAGGAGTCAAGTGGCTATTTCTTTCCTTTTGGCACAGAAAGACATTAAGAAATTCTTCCCATTTGGGTACTATTAATTGAGAGTCTCAGAAAACTGCAGAGTATCTAATTGGTATATGGGATTTCCTGAAGCAAAAGAGACATAAGCTCTTTTTGCCCTTTTGGAGCAGTTACTGCACAGCAGGATGGGTGAGGCTTAAAGAAAGAGCATTTTGTTTCCCCATTTCACAAGGGCATTTTGCCAGTCTGCCCAGTCATTTGTTACTTCAAAGCTATTGGCATTCAAACCAGAAGTGAGGACTGTAAATGAATCTACGGATTGTACAGTTCTTGAAAATTTCAAAGGAATTTAACTGGAGCTAAAAGCTGGCAAGTTGGAAACCATTTAGACTTCTTACTGTGATGGTCAGTAAGAGAAAACCAAAGTTTCAGCCCACCTCTGGCCTTAAGTAAACAAGATACATGTGTAGCCCTGTCAGAATCAACTAGTCAAGAAAAAGTTTCAAGCACATTTAAAGCTGAATCTATACTGATCCTGACTTGAAAGAGAAGCGTGTTGTTAGTAAGCATATATAAAAATTCAATTCTCATTTACAGAAAGGAAAGAGAAAGACCGATTCTGATACAAGCTTGCAGGTCGTCTTAGTACCTGAGCCTTCTAGATGTAGAAAAGGGTTTGCTAAGAAAGGAAAACATGCTAGGGATTTGATCTATATTCTAAAAGGTGTTTGCAGTCATATAAAATGACCCAGACTTATTACAGTTTCAAAAGAAACACATACTTACTATTGATTTTATCAAATATCATGATACTACACAGGCTGGCATTGTTTTTGAAGGTATTTGCATAATGAATAACATGTCAAGCTGTGTAAACCTTTAAAATTTTGGCTTCTCATCTAGATAGCTTTTAAACAAGGTCAGAAGCAAAACTATATGTTTATTTATCCTCTTTTTAAAAAAACTTTTAAGCAGACATAGGATTTGCTATTTTTAAGCATTTGTGGTCCCTCCTTCCTTTTGAGCAAGGAGAAATGGTTTTGACATATTACATATGACATAATGGATTTTTGGAGGAATCTTTTGCTGATTAACCATGCAGTGAAATGAAATGTCAGATAGAAAACACTTGGCACAAGCTCCCTGATCAAAATGTCACCTTGAAAATGGCTCAAGTAATTTGTCACTGTAGAGTTTACCCACATTGCACAGTACTGGCATCCCATACTAACACACTACAACTGTGAGTAGACAGCCTGGGGTGATAAGGAAATTACAGGTATTACCTTCCTGGTTATCCACAGATAATTAGCAGCTCCCATAGGTTGCACTGATCTAGGAAATACCATGTCAAAGGCAGTCCTTGTGCAAGTACTGACTCTGACAGTGCTTTACTATCTTTGGCCAAGGTTAAATTTGGGTCACTGTACATGTGAATGTATGGAATCACGCATATGATGCCAAACAAGCTTCGTCCAGTGTTTGACCTTTACAGAGAATGTTTTTCTTGCAGTATCTAGAAATTATTTGTAAAAACTGACATCTGAAGTGTGAATACAGTTGAGAAGTTACAAACAGGACTACATATTTTCATTTGCTCTGCTGCTAGAAAAGATGTCTGGGCCCTGATATTTTAGACAGAACAAGCTTCGACTGAGAAATGACATCAACATTAGTCCACACAGTGCCCCTTCTGATTGCAGGGAAAAGGAAGATTCCTCAGACAGGCGACTCAATGCCCTCGTAAAGGGTAAAAGTCAAATTCTGCCCTTTTGAAGAAAAATGTTGGTAGCTGTCTGCCTGCTTTGAAAATTGCCATACACTTTCTGCAGATATGACTGAGAACAAATACCGTTAGTGTTTTACCCTACACATCTTCGGTTATTATTATTTTTATGTCATTCAGGTTACCTCAGTGTTATTGTGCATTTGAGAAGCTCTTTATTTCCTCTGCTTTTTAGGAAATTATACAAATACCTGGAACATATCAAACATTTGTGTAGAAATGCCACAGTCTGATTTTTTTATCCAGTATTTGTGGCATATGCAATAGAGAGCAATCCATCACAATGTCCCTTAATTCCCATGTTCTCATCCCACAGGCAGTAAATGCAGCCCTAACAACAGAACACGGCACTGCAAGTGCAGTGGTATCTAGCATGTTCTACCCTTGCTGTTCTGCAGGATTTCACACCTCCTTTCTTTCTGCCTCTGCTCTCTGTAGCCCAGCTCTAGATGTCCACCTTACATCTGTATGATGTGGCTCAGCTCCCTCTAAAAACTTAGAGTTAGTCCAGTCAAAGGAAGAGAGACACTTATCAAATGCTCTGCAGCACTTTCTGCTGACAGAAACATGCACCAAAAGTGGGATTTACTGCACAGCCTGAGCAGTACAACATATCACAACACAGAAGGATCCTTGAATGGTTTCTTGTATTAAAAAAAACAGACCATATTTCTATTTGCATGAGTGGCCTGGTTCCATAACCAATATTATTGAGCATACTTTCTATTTTTTAAAGTGAGATTTTTGTATCTACAAACTGAGAACCTCTGCTGCTATCACATCTGTCAAAATGCTTCTTTGTTTTTCCATGCATCCCTGCACTTGCAGTCTGAGCCAGACTGTTTGGATGGTACTTTTTGACGTGTTCTTCTACCTACAGCCCTGGGAACACTGCAATACATGAGGAGGGGCTTTTGGCAAGGCATGCTAACACCAGGTCCATGAGTGATTTAATAAGGCCTGAGAGGGTTTTTTCCTCTCTCCCTGAACAGGGGAAAAATAAAACACTTCCATCATCACAATACTAACATTAACCTTTAGGTAATGAGTACCATAATTCAGGCCACTCAGTTCAGGTCAGAAAAATCAAGACACGGAGAGAAGGATGCTAACAAGTATGCCCGGATGCATCTACATGTCACTGAAAACATGGGCATGGGAGGAAATGTCCATCACTGGCACATGAACATGCACAGAACATACAGATGCCCCGACCTATGCTGCTTTGTTAGTGGCAATGAGCAGAAGGCATCTTTGCCCACCACGTGTGCCTCTTCCTCCTGAAAACTATTTGTGGAGGAAAGACTAGCACATATCAATGACTTTGCTCTTTTCAGTGAACTTTAAGTCTTAAGTGAAGAAAACTTACACATTTGTGTGCACTGTAATCCAGGGAATCTTCAAAGAACTTGTGGATTTGAAGGATGACAGACATAAATGCCAGATTATAGACTCTGATCAGCATCTTTGCAAGAAAGTTGTGCTATTGAAGTCCACTCACAAAACACCTTATGTCCCTGCAGCTGATTTCAGGAGGCTGCTCTGGAACCTCCCTCCTCTGCTGGTCAGCAAAGCTTCCTTTCCTCTACAAACTGCATTTATTTTCCAACCTGTGCATTCCCAGAATGTTCTTGTGCAAGTACTGTCCTCTAGATTTAACTAATTGCTTTCCTCTCTCACAGCCTTCTCCTCTGGTGTACTTAGCACAGACCATATCACTGCTCAGCCTGTACTTAGACTAAACACACTCAGCTCTTTCAGTCTCCCCTCGCCATGTCTGCTTCTATCTGACACTCATTCTCCTGGTGCTCAACACACTTCCAGTCCTGTACTACGTAAAATTTCAGTTGCTCCAGTTTAATGTGTGGAAAGTGCTGAGCGCTCATAGCTTCTTGGTTTTGTTTAAAAAAAAGAAAACGACTAACTCTAGACATGGCATTTCTGAAAGAGTCTGCTACCAAGCTATGCATATAAAATAACCTAGTGAAGATACAGCATATAAAAAAATTTTGCTTCTGTGCATCATTTGATACTATGATGAAATGTAAAGCATTTGCTATTCTGGAATAGAAGTTAATATTCAGCATAAGCTTTTTGATTTTCTGATTAAGACTGTGTTTAAATGTCTAATATGGCAAAATCAAATGTTCATAATATGTTACCTCTGTACATCAAAGCTTGTCTCACAAAACCTGTACAATTTATTAATTTTATTTTTGTGTATCTAGAATAGGTCATGTCACTGCCTGGATGTAAACAAGCTAAAAAAGACAGAGGGGGTAGCTTACAATTCCGCTTTTTCTGCCATTGCCTTGAAATAAGTATTAGGCTTAATGTGGAAGAGATGATGATACATAATATAACTCACTTTTTCTGTCAGTGTAAGCAGTATATTGATTTGGTTAAAAAGACAGCACAGAAAGTCTTTAGCTGCAGCACAGCAGTGAAATACATGGGATAATGCCACATGTGATACACAAATCCCTAAAGAAAGACTTCCTGCGTTCCTTTTTAAGTTTGTTTAAGCTTACTTCCTTCAAAGATTTTTCTTCTTTCAGGAGAAGGTCAAGGCAGCGCTCCTATACTTCTCCCTTAACAAAAAAGGAGATGGAACAAAGCACCTATGTTACACTTAGATGAGCTCAAAAACTGGCTCTATGGCCCAGAGCTGTTGTCATCTTTGCCATCTCTGGCAGAAGACAGCATACCGTTTCTTCCACAAGTTCAGAGTAGACCCTGGCTCACATAGATTGCTGCTGTTTCTTCGTCCTGTCCTACTCTTCTCATCTCCCAGTTGTCTGGCAATCCTGTCTGAAAGAAGGTCCTCCTGTGGGTCATCCAAGACACCTGAACAGGAGCTGGTTGCCACTATGTTTTCAGCTTCTTTCACCAAGGGACTTGAGGTCTTTCTGTGTGACCACTCACCCCCAGACATCAGCGGCGTGTATTAGATTAATACTATCTCTGAGCATGTCAACTCATATGGGACCTCAGCGTGACCATGCGAAACATTTACCTCTGACAGAAGGTTATGTCTTCTCAGCTGCTCTTTGGTGTCTGTGTGTAACCTGTGGTGGTGATGAGGCTGACTAACTCCTCTGCAGAAGATGCTGTGAGTTAAGGCCAGTCTCCATGACTTGAGTGATGCACAGCAACTGTGGGGGGACCTCCCAGGAGCATGTCTGTGTGTGGAAGCTCCGAAGCTGTAAGTGATTTCTGCCCATCGATGAGCACACAAACCTCCTGCTGAGACCCACAGGGACCCTGAAGAACTTGTCCGAGGGCAAAACTCAATCCTACCCTTACAGCTCAAATTAAAAGATAATAAAAATCCCCTCCACACATAGTCACATGACACGCAGCTAATGTTGCATGATGGAACAGTACAACTCACTCTGTTTCCTTGGCCTTCTTGCTTGAAAAGCAACAAAACTAATATTTAGCTTCATGTAGTGTTTTTTGTCCTACTTTTAAATCCAAAATAAACCCTACTTGAAAACAGCATTTCAGGAACCTCAGTGACACAGAATCTCTTCACCGGCAGAGCCACAGTAGCAGTAACATTTGGTCTGAGATGTGCCCCAGGCTCCTATTCTGGCAGGCGGTCTCAAGAGGTTTTGTCCCCAACACACATACACTTCAATGAGAGCCCAGAAGCAACACTAATACAGGCAAAAGTGACTAACCAAGGTTGTAATATTCTATCTCAACTGCTAGCTGCAGCACACAAGGTAAAACACGACTGTGCAAGCCCTGGAAAGGACAGCAGCACACTGCCCAGACTGCCTGAACTGCCACGCTGCCGCTGGCCCCATCCAGCACCATCGCTCCCCACTCCCCAGGAAACACCGACGGGAAATACCTGACAGCAACCAACACATGGCACAACTGTGTGAGCTTACCACAGCTAACCCTACACACAGAAACGGGAAGGAGAAAATACTGCAAGATGTTTTTTCCTGTCCCTCCTCAATAGCTGTCAGATTTTTAACCCGAATTTTCCCTGCCAAGCCTTAATAACAACAGTTAGTTACTACAGTAGATATTTTCATAGCATATCATCTCCCTTTTTTAAAAAACAAGTGAACAAAAAGAAAAAAAAAACCCACCAAAAACCAAAAAAACTTGTCCAAGGAGTTCATCCTGAAAAAATAAACTCCTGTAATTCACACAGAGAAGATTCCACTGTGAAAACATTCCTGTTCTCTTCAGGAATGCAAAACTGTTTAACTCCATCTACACACCGGGCTCCAGAGCCTGGAAAGGACCTGGGGTTTATATTAGTAAACCAAGCTGAACATCCCACCAACCTCAAACAAGGCCACATAGGACAGGGAAGCAACGAGGAGTGATGAAGCTCTCCTTTGCCCTCTGAACCTGTGAGGGATTTTTAACCATGCATGCTGCATTAGGCAGGTTTTACATGTCTCATCTGAGCTTGGTGGAAAATGCACTGGCCTGAGAGGAAACCTCTGCAAATGAGAAGGCAAAAAGTGCAGCAAAATGCTGAGTGGGAGGAACTGGGAAATTGCTGTGTGTAACGTCACAAAATCTTATTGGTATTGGCAAGTTGTCGTTTAAATAATTAAAGTATCAGCAAGTGCCTCTACTGATAGCAGAAAGCAGGGTGGGGTCTGACTTGGGCAAGCTGAGCTTAGACCAACAACACTCCCTGCCAGTCTGTCCCTCTGCAGCCAACAGGTGCTGGAAGAGATGTGATCCCTTTCCCTGGAAATCAGAGAGGGAAGGTAGTTCTAGGTGGCACGTGACCTGAGGGGAGGCCACGGTGGGCCATGGCAGCTGCCCATGGACCTGCATCACCAGCTGCATCCAGAAAAGACAAGCCATGAGGTGTCCACGGGGCACTGCACTCCAGATGTTTTACAAATAATCTTTCATAAAGCCTTAAGCAGGAAGATGTTAGCAACTGAGTCATAGGTGCACAAAGAAAGGGGTACAAATGAATGAGGTAATAGCAGAGGCAGCAATGTGCCTACTGAACATCCCCACAGTGACACTCAGTGCAGTCCCCACTCAGTGACACTATTTCATGTAGCAAAAAACGGTGGTTTCTACATCTTGAGAGGAACAAAACCAACCTGAAAATAAGACAATAATTCTCACATTTATATACATTGTGCCCAGACAGATAGGTGTGCACATACATGTATATTTATATATATATATACACATTGTTCTAAATAATAGTGCATAATTCACATATATCATTGCACATACACAGATAAATCATGCAAGTATGTTAAGGAAAACTGAGCACTTTGCTAGAATATTCTGTATCCTCACAGGCAGTCAAATGCATGTTTTGTAACAAGAAGTTTCTGTAAAACACCATGGAAATCCCTGGATAAATCTTACCCAGTTTCAGAAGATCTGGATGTACACAACATCACTTCACAAGGATCCATAATATCTTACAGAAATTATCTCATATTGAATGCAAACAGTAAGTCACTACATTTATTTGCATTATTTTATGCTGATTCCACACAGTATAGTCTTTCTGTTATGGGAAATTCAGGTACAGGAAGATGTTCCTCATCCTTTGAAAAATCTTGGGGCCCTAAAATTTCTCCTGTATTGGAAAAGAAAATGGCTATTTTATTTATGTCTATTTTTTTCCATTATGTTCATCCAGAAGAATAAATGTCGAATGCATTCAACAAATCATGCTAACAGGAAAACTTTGTTACAAAAATGTAAATACACAGTCGTTTTTTAAAAAATAGATAGATATGTGTATATATGTATCTGGAGATATATATGTGCTTAGGTTGTCACTGATATTCACTAAGCAGGAATTTAACACAATTTTCCTATGGCAGGATCTTGTTACTATTTTAAAATCATAAATATGTGCAGAGGCAGTTACAGACCTTTTAATTTATTCTGCATGCACTTCCAAGATTTGTAAAAGACACACAAAGTAGCACAAGTAAAGCTCAAAGAAGAGAAGGTATCTGGCCTAATTTCAGCATCTAGAAGCTAGATGTTTAGTTCAGTGCTAGTCAGTCAATGCTCAGAGTTAAGCAGGTATTTGTAAGGGTACCTCAATATCAGCCTGTCTAGACAGGCACTCTGGAAGTGCTTGTTCAAGGGGGCTTACAGTAATGAGTTAGTGTATAAGTTTTAGAGATGTCTAAAACTGGGTGAGATAAATCCAGACATCTACATTTACCTTTGCAGAGGTGCAGGAAGGCCTCTTTTTAACCCATAAGATTTGCATTCCATGTTTGAGGGCCACCACCACGTTTCTGCGATGCCCACAGCTCCCAGGCCATCACTTGGCCCATCTCCTGCTCCTGCAATGCTACAGCCAAGGCCTGAATACACATCAGATGTGCACCATTAGCAATGATCTTTCCCGCATTTGCCACACAAACTTGTTCCTATAACAGCTCTTGCTATTTTCCGTCATTTGGCTGGTGCTCAGTGATGTAACCCAGTGTGAATGAAAGAACCCCCTTTTTCTCTCTCCTCAACAATGTGCCTATTTGTGAGCAAAACCACTGCTTTCCCCTGCGGATCTGGTTAGTAGTGATATTTTATTTAAAATTCTTGTGGAAGCTTATGGGCTGAAGTAACCGTGATGTGAAAACCAGATGTCCATGGCAGAGGAAAGACTCAAAGGGCTTTCAGAAACAGAGAGAGCCATAATTCGGCTTCAGAGACCGAGCTATTCTTCTCCACAATGGGTCCCAGCAATGGGCAGGGTGCTGCGCAGTTGCATGCAGGGGTACGTGATAAAGCACATCTATACTCTTGTTGTGGGATGGGATTGTGCTCAAACACGGGGGAAATGGGGTGAACTGAGGCTCCTGGTTGGAACGCACTCTCCCTGCAGTCAGCCACACCCCACCACTCACCACCTTCCTTGCGCTCACAAGCTTCATCCCAGGAATGAGTAGGGGCACAGCCAGCGTGGCAGCAGCTCCGGGAATCACCCTACATCAGCTTATGTCACCTTAGTCACCATGCTGCAGGTGTCACCATGTGGTGACAGCAGCTGTAACAGACCACGAGGCCAGCAAAGGGGTGCCTCATTCCCCCACTGGGGATCTGAGCTGCAACACAACCACACACAAGCAGGCAACAGGATGATGCTCCAACACGCTTAGTCTTAGGAGCTCTTTGGGTACCTCTGCTCAAGCCTACCTACGCCACTAAAATAGAGCCATTTAGGCCATTTAGGCCACTAAATGCAATTATACTGAAATGATACTGAGAAGAGCTTAAGTTTGGAGTCAACAAGGAGCCAACACGCTCTCCAACTACTTTTCTTATTCAAAACATACATGTTACTATCTGGAAGCTTAAGGCAGCAAGGAAACTTTGATGGCAGGCTTCAGTAAAGTAGCATCACTAGTTTTGTTACCACCAAAATTGGTAAGAATAATTGAAAGCCCAAAAGACTAGAAGAATCCAGGTCCTTGGAATCATCTTGCACCAAAGTAGGAGATCAGCCCACCACAGCTATTGGTACAACTTATGCTCCCATTAGAAGCACAGCTGCAGCTAGTTTAGGATTTTCTGAGTGTGCTGGTATGACTGATCTACTTAAAACCCTGACTAAGATGTAAGAAATTAAAAACTTGAAATGGCTCAGCTATAAAATAGGATCCAATTACATGTCAAAGCCAGCCTGAAGGTTTTTGGATATATAAAAATTTTGAAGATGCGTTTTTGCAACCGTAGGTGCTTCAGATTTTGCCAAAATAATTTTGAATTGTTTAGAAGTCTCCATGCATGAGTGCCAAAGGATGTGCTCACTGACAGGAAAAGCTAGTAATAGATGACAAAATAGCAACAAGCTCCTTCCCACTCAAAATGCTGGTAAGGTCTTGTTTAAAGGGGAAGATGACTTGTTCGCAAGTGCTGTAACAGAACTACTGTACTTTGATAATGTTTATTTTAATACTTTAAGCTGCAATTATATCAATAGGAGTTCTTCATTCATTTTTACTGTGGGTATAATGAATGCAAATAGGCCTTTTTAATAGCTTGTGTCTTTCAGCTTTATCCAAGCACTGTTAAGAAAATAGATGTGGAGTTATTCCAGGATAACATTCCCAAAGCATATTATTTTTTCCTCTCTCCTGTACATAACAAAATGTGATTTTTACTACAAATTATTATAAGCAAACTCCTGGAAGCTAGTATTTTACAAGCTGCTGTCCTACTTTGATTGTAGGAAAATGTGAAAATACTAAGGTACACAATCATCTATGTTCCTTTAACAGTTTCAGTTATGCATTTTAAAGCAGCATCCCTGTTCTTTGTAGTTTTTTCCTAATTTTAGCTTTGTTTTCCTTATCTTTAGAGACATGCTTCAATAGACTAAATTTCAAGTATTCTGTCCACATTATGACTCCTATTAATTTTCCCTCGCTAATAAAAACTTCTTCCTTTTTGAGGTTAAACCCCAGGAAGTCAAGGGTTTAAGCTGGGGCACTGCTGGCTGTGACAGTCCAAAAGCAAGCACTGCCGGTGACACTGAGGCAAGCCAAACACCCACTCGCAGCAATACTCCCAGTGGTATCGCCCCTTAGGATGTTCATCAATCTTTTTGACATTTAGTAGAAGACAATACTACCATCCCTGGATGTAGACGGCAGCAAGGTGTATACAAAGGTATAATTTATACTGGCCCTCAAATGAGATGAAAATGAAGGGCTGAAAAATACATCTTACAGGTACCTGTACAACCAGCAAAGATGCACTTCAGCATGAACCCATGCAAACCAGAGCCTGCTGTCATTGTTTTCCACCTCTAAAACCACCTTATAACGTCCACCCCAAAATGGATATTTTTAAATTCAACAACATTAAAGACTGCTTTAGCCTCTGTAACAAAACCAGGAACACACAGACACAGCCTCCAGCAGGCAGGGATGTGCTCTGTATTTCCCTGCAAGGAGGCCCTTCTTTAATAAGGGCTTCATCTGATCACTGTCATTGTTCTGGATAATGGATTACCTACACATACATTTTCAAGTGTAATGACACTCTTGCTTATTAAAGACCTCTCAGCTGAAGGGGCAGAATATTATGAACTGGCCAATCCATTCATTTCCTTGAATATGTTATTCAGTATTTTATGCTAAACCAGCAATACACCATCCATTTTAGTACAATGATCCTTATGTTCAATAAAACTGAAGTGCTGGATCATAAATCATTATAGTCATTTATTTTACATTAGACACATTAGCCACTATATTCCATAATCTATTACAATAAGGTGGATTTAAATGTACCCCAAGGAACTACAATAATAACTTGAGAACCAAATATAGCAATTATGGATAAAATATGCTTAACCTAAAACTGCACTAGCTGCACAGACTGCTGTGAACTTTAAATAAAATTTAGGGAGGATGATAACTGTCCTGGAATAAACAAGTAACAGAGGAAAATCAGAACCTTCTCCCTACACTTCTGATAGTTTAGCATACCCTATCTATGGAGAAGGGGATGTTAGGCTTATAAACCAGTGTCTACTAAAATATTATTATTCCATTATTACTGGTTACATTATCTTCCCATCATGTGAAAATTTCCCATATTTTCCTGGTGTATTAACATCCTACTTATGTTTTCTAAACAGTGCTCTTCCTTGCTAGCTGTCTGGTTAACCCTTCTATGTTCTTCCGACTCTCTCCAACAGTTTTTAACAGTTTTGGTAAATTTTTCATAATGTATTTAGACCTTTCTGGTGGTCTTTTTCAGCTTTAGGCTCAGCGACAACAAAGGGCAAAGCCTATTTGCCCCCTCCAGATGCAATGTCTCTGCACAGTCCCACAAACAGGGCTATTGGAAACTTTTTGTCTCCAAACCGAGAAGCAATCTCAAACGCTTGTGAATACAGTCTAGCAGAACTAGTGCTCTGCCAAATATTGAAAACACCCACATGCTAAAGAAAGCAGGGAGGATCCGACACTTCAAACCACTGGGATCCTGAAGATGCCCGCTGCCAGCCTGATGCAGAGGAGAATGAGGATTGAGGGCTATCAGGCATCCTTGGCATGAAGAACTGGTAGGCCCAAATTTCATATGTGTTGCTTTTTATTTATAAAACTGTGTTGCATTCTGCATAAATTCCATTATCCTTGAGATACTTTTCTGGGTTTAGTGCCTGTTTGTTTTTGGTTTTTTTTACCCAGGAGCAGAAATTACACTTAAGAACTAAATGCTCATTACTACCAGAGTAGCTGCTCTTACCTATTACTACTAATTTTCTATTATCCCTGATTTTTCCGCGATGTTTCCAAAATTACTACTGTTAGCTTACACTCCTTAAATAATTTTCTAAGGGGTGTATTAGCTGTATCTGCAGATATGTACATTGGATGTTCTCTTTTCCAGTTGTTCTATAAGCTTTAACTACAGGTCTATTGACATCACTTTATTTCCTTTTTATTCCTCACCACAGAGGCAAATACTAATACTGAATGTTGAGTGTAGCTCCCTGAGCAGTTTCTAAACGTAATCATGCTGGTCCAGCTGAGGCTGACAGGCAAACCACTGCTGCCCTAGGTGCACTTCTGCTGCCTGCCCCGCACCTACAAAGACTTCAGTCTCCAGCTGCCATTCCAGCACCTTTCATGAGACTTTACATAGACAAGAGAAAATTTCCATGTTATTCACTACAAATTCAAAATAAAATTTTGCTTTGGCTCAAAATTGTTAAACATATTCAGTCAAATAAGGGCATCTGAACTAAGTTAAGGGAGAAGCTTGCTTTTCCATAGACGTGTTCATATTTTACTCTATGGCACAAGAGCCATAGTGGTGAAGTGTGTGCTGAATGCAAGAAACCTCATCTCTGGTGTAAATGTTCCTTCTAATTCCTGTTTGTTTTTATTCCAGAGTTTCTGACTGAGGAGAGCTGCTGTGGTGCCACCAAGAAGGGAACAATGCGCCCAGCTCTGTGTGTTTTGGGAGAGAAAGTAAATATTTTGTACAACACCCATTGTTGGACAAATAACTTTCTTTTTGATAAATAAGCACCAAAAATCTGTATATATCATGAGAAGAATTCAAACCTGTGTGATAACTTTACACCACAGGCATCCGGCAGAGCTCTGTAACAAGCAGCTGAGAAAGGCAGGAACTCTCCCAGCCTGCTCTGGCCTTGCACTGCTCCCTGTGACTCTCACGTTCATCCACACATCTGATATAGGAACAGAAAGGAGACATGAAAGGTGTGTATCTAACCTAGTCACTGCAAATTTTTGTCTGAAGCAGGATGGAGCCTCAGAGACAAGCTGCAGACGAACCTCAATTCCTGCTTGCTTCATATCCTGGGCTGTGCTCTGCCCCTTCACCAGCGGTACAATGAGCCACCTCTATCTGACAGTTCCAAAGGGGAATCTTTTTTCCAAAGCACGGCGCCAAAATGGAAAGCGGTGCACAAACTCTGATCGCTCAGGAGTTATGGCATCCACTGAAGGGTCCTGCCAAGAAAAACGGTGCTCTGTTACTGGGTATATTTACAGAGTGCAAACTGATCCAGTGGGGCTCTCCTTCCTTCTTGCTTCTCCGTAAGAGGACGAATGGAAGAGGGAGATGCCATGACATGCCACAAAACCAGGTGGCATGGCACATTTTGACCAAAGGTAGACAAAGCGCAGGCTGTACTCAGCTGGGAGGGCTGCCCATGCTGACTGGGACCAGGACAGCTCAGCAACCTGATGGCCACCATGGCATGCTAGATGAGAGCATGCCACCCAGCAGAGGCCAGTCTCACGCCCCGCCAGCCACACCTCCTGCCATGCAGGCACCATCCCCACTGCTGCCATGGCTCTCCAGCACAGTGCTGACTGGAAACAGGAGAGGAGCCAGCCCACAGCAAGGTGTGCAAAGGCAGCCACGCTCTCCCTGAGGCAGCATGGCACAGGTGGTACCAGGAAAGAGCTCCCATACAACTGCACAAAGACATAGCAAACTGTTCAGTGAGGCAGAGTGCTCATGAACAGCAAGTACTGATCCAGCTTATGCATAAGATGTGTATTTTAAAATAGAGACAGAAGCCCTTAAGGTATTTGTTAAATTCTCTCCAAAGTCAGCCCTGGAAGTCGCAATGCCCAAACAGCCCTCCGCACTCCCAGGGCACTGGGTGCTGCCCCTTCCCTGCACAGGGAGAAGGTCTCCCTGCTAGTGTGAACAACCCACAGCCAACGGGCCAGTCTTCCCATCCCTGGCAGGGCCCACAGGGACTCTCAGCAGTGTGCCAGAGCGTGCCGCAGGCTGGAGCGAGGCGGCTCTCCCAAAGGACACCCTGCCAGCGCCGAGCCCTTCCCGCCGCCTCCCCAGCAGAGCAGCTGGCCGCCTGAATTCCAACAGCCGCTTCCTGCCAGCGCAGCTGGCAAACAAACCTGTGGAAAAGTAAATACGTTTATCACGCAGATTTCCTCTGCCCCTTTATAAATAAGGAAGGCTCCAATTGCTTTCCTGAGTCAGACCCGTACCACGCCAAAGTCATATCATCGATAAGTGTGCGCTCCCATGCTCATTCCAATGACTACAGCCACGGGCGATAGACGGTTGTGCGGCTTTAGGATAAAATGAAGAAGAGCCCCTCCGTGAAGGAACATTCCCACCCAGAAGCCAGTGTTAGGTATAACATGGACCAGCCTGTGTGAGCAAAAAGGCCAGCACAACACAGTGAGATGAACGTGTCCCTCACAGAGTCCTGCTGAAGCCAGCAGATAAGCAGCAGCTTCCTACTGCCATGCCTTCCCCTCACAAATACGAAGGCCTCTTGGAAAAAACTGAAGTGAAATTTAGCCCTGTTAGCAGCAGGAAATAGCCAGCAGTTTGAAATCACCTGAGCCAGGGATTTGGCCTTAAATTTTCCAATGTGACGGTAGCATGGCATCAGTACCTTTAAAGTCTCTATTAAGACAGGGTAAAAACAGTTGGAGAAGTCAGGGTCATCTCTGGGAATTTATACGAGAAATGTTTGCTGTACTGCAGATCAAAATAGCATTTTGACTCATTGATCCCCTGAATGCCATAAAATCTGAAGCGAGATCCTTGTGCTTAGCAGTGGGAAAAATGAGTTTCTCTGGCCTCCTATCAAAACATAACAAATGAGTAAAATAAAGAAAAACAAAGGAAAAGAAAGGAGATATAAAGCTCTAGATGAGGGCAAAGACAAGCAAGCAATTAAAAAAGATAAATGGACTTCAATTTACAAAATACACCCTAAACCTCCGCCTCGGTAGCATGTTTATCTCTTAATCAAGTCTTATTACAATCGCATGCAAATGCCAGGATGGCAGGACATTCCTTCAAACTGTTTTCATTAAAGATTCTGCTTTTTCCAGAATAATAGTAAATGACACGTGAACTTCATATGAACTATAGGTCATGAAAGGATTTAGTATTGGCATTTTTAATCTAAAAAGTCTGTGCCAGAAAATCAATATGTTTCAGTCGCAGCATTCGAATGCAATTTTCTTCACGTAACAGGGTTCTTTCTTTCACTCCTCCTTCCACTCCCTCTCTCTTTCTCTCTTCCCCTTCTTTAAAATAATGAATAATTCCCAGTTTTTCTATGAAACAAGCAGCCACATTAGAAGGCAGCGACATCAATAACGCGTTACATGTAAACAGAAAATGAACAAAAAAATCATTCAAGGCCCCTTTCAAACTGGCGTGCTTTTCATCAGCGCTATTACAGGTTCCATTCACATTATCGGATTGAACCACGCTGCATAACCAAGGTGCTGACAAGCCTTGATTACCCAATAACTCCTGTATTCCTTTCAGGCAGGTTCACCGAGAGGACAGGAATGCGCGGCCTTCCTGTGGGGCAGGCTGCTTTCCAGCCAGACCAAGTCAATGAAACCCAACGCCCTCCCGCTCCTGCGCGCCGAAACAGCCCCTGCATTTCCTGAGAGGCAATTATGACTTTTCCCTTCTTTATTCTCAATTGTTTCGGATAACAATTTATTGTACATCGGAGGGGCCAATATAAACATTTTAAACTCTTTTCATAACACTTAGAGGGGGCTGCTAAGTCATCTCCGTAGTAAATCTGTTGTCGGCTCTTTCCCATGCTGCAGAGTCAACAAATCCGTCTCTCACCCAGGGCAGACCCAGCCAGGCGCTGCAAAAACAGGGGAAAATGAAGGCAGCGCCTCATACGCCGTGTCTCTACTCGCTCCAACTTTCCCTGCATGCTTATTATCCACCCACCTTTCAGCCTTCCCTTTGCACGACACACCTCTCGAAAGACAGGCTGCACACAGAAAAACTAAACCAAAAAAAACCCTTAAAAAAAAGCAGTTTCAGGCCCTAAGTGTTTTTCATGTTTGGATCAAGCCCTGCTCCATCCCATGGAAGGGCAGAGGGTGCCTTATGCACTCCCTCTTTCTAGCAACTTAGGCTGGAGCACTAATGAAAAGCAGAAGACAGCGTTGGCGGCCAGATGTGGGGCAAGGGCTTCTACCAAAAGGGAGCTGGAGCCATTAGGGCTGCGATCTAACAGAGGCTAATTCCCTCACCATGTCACTTGCCTAATTCCTTACAGACAGCCCCTTCCCTAACAAGTATGCACATATCAAAGGCAATCAAGCAAAATAAACATTCACAATAAATTTATTTTTGGTAGCAATTTATACTGAACTTACTGTTATTTCTCCTGAACTAATCAGTTCTTAGCCTTCTTCTATGTGTCCCCCGAGTGAAACAGCTGCTTTAGTATCACTTTGCATCCAGAGCTGTGGGTGTAATATTACCCACATTTCTCTAATTAGCTTCTAATGACACAAGTCATCTGCACATTTTTCTTATTATTTTTTATTATTCTAAAGTCAAGCAGAATTCCGCTTCTACCTATGTCTGCTGCACATGCAGCAAGACTTGTAGCTCTGTGCACAAAGCTCCCACCCTGCTCTGGCCCCGAGCAGCCCCAGACACCCACCAGCTGTAGGGCCACTGGGATCTCCTACTCCCTGGCATGGGCTCCGTTTTCTGACCAATGTCTGTAGGATCAGAGGAAGGATTATGAGTGTTCCTCCCACCTCTGCCCAACACACCAAGGCTGTCTCTACTCCCAGCAGGGACATCAGAGCGAGAAGAAGGAAGACACAGATTTTGTAAGCCCTGGAAACTCCAGAGCAGTGGGTGAGGGCAGGGAGGGCTGTGGGATGGGGTCAGGGAAGCAAATTCTTGCTGAAGGTGCGAGGCTGGGACAGGCCAGCTCATGGCACAGACCTCTGTAAGCCACTGCCACACAGGCCACACACATATATTATATTCTGCCTTAAGGACTTAATATTCTGTTCCCCTGGACGAACACATGGGTGTGTGAAGCCCAGAAAGCCATACCTCAGAACTGGTGTCCCAATCTTGGGTCTCTGAAGTGGCTGACACTAAAACCATCTGCCACCACAGGCATGCAGAAATACACACAGAGGTCTGCAAATGCACACACAGATATGCTGGGAACTCCACTGCTGCAAATACCCTCTGCCTTCTATCAGATTTATTATTTTGTCTGTTTTTTCACTCCCCATACATGGCTGTTACATTCAGCTCATCACAACGGTCTATTTGTTGTCACAAGCCTTTTCTTTTAAATGGTAAATATTTCGAGCTATCTGTGGTTGTGTCAGTTTACTTTTCAACACAGCGAACTAAGGGCTTTTTACTTGGTATCTCCCAGAACTGGAACAAAAAGTGATTTCCTATGCAAGTACAAACAAACAAAAGCTTGACCATTTTCCTTCCAAGCAGTGGAGTTACTCCTGTCCAAGGAAGTGTGCTTGATACCTTTCTGCAGAAAACACACTGCTTTGGGGATTTTCTCACACTCTTACGATAGCAAGCTTTAAACTTTTCTGCATCCAGCATTGAGCAAATGGTGTAACGCAGAAGCATTAAAAAACTACAAATCTGACCTCAATTTTTATCTTACATGACCATGGCTCTAATAGTGCAAATACTAGAAATGCCCATGTATTTTTAAAGACAGTATTACAGTAACATCAATTATAGAAATAATCCTTGATACTAGAAACACATAAAAATAGCATATTAAAATGGGAGGATGAACAAGATGGATATACAACCTTCAAAAAATAAACTTATATATTCCAAGATAAGGCATTTGCAAGAAGGTTTGTATTTTATCTGTATATACAGTAACTTTTTACATTAAAAGAAAAAGAAATAGGATTAACTGAACTCCAGGGAACCACAATAACAATAGCAATGCTAGCACAGAATAGTCTTCAAATTTGTGCTATGGATATGCTGATATTTGGCTGAGTGAATAATCTACAGGCATCTTGCAATCAAAAAGCAGTAAGTACATCACTCCATTGTTAATTTGGTAATAGATTTTTATTTTACTTACTGCTAGTTTACATGAAGAAATCAAAATTGCACCTTGTCATATTTTTCTGGTATCTCACTCCCATCTTAAGAGTAGCTGTTACCAAGCAAATGCTCCAAGGAATATTTACTAAACATGACACTAAATTGCAGTCTGTCTCCAAACAAAATCACAGTTGCAAATTGTAGCTTTACAAAATCTCAGTATATGACAAAAAGAGACCAAAACTGGAGTGCTGGATTGTTGCAGTTCAGTCCCATTCTCTCAGGTTGGGACATAACTATCATGTCTTCATCTTATATAATTTTTAGAATCTCCCCTTCAAAATTATCTGTATTCTTTAGCTCCGGCTCCAACACCCGCCAGAATGGAGACTTCATATAGCAATTTTCTTCAATCAATCTAAATGAAAAGATATGTCATCATCTCTCTTCATCCATCATGTTTTATGCTGCATCTTAAACTCTAACTGTTGTGGCCTGACAGGATACTTTTTTAAAATTTTCTGAGAAATCTTCTTCCTTAATTGTGCTTAACAAATGACAAGAACAAATTTTAATAGAGGGTTGGGAAGTTCATAAGAACTCTATGCACCATACAAATTAAGATTTCATATAACTTACACAGATAAAGGTGAAACGACTTTATTTTCAAAAAGCTACTATCCTATACACTGAGATATCCTTTCTGCAGTCTGACTAAACATCCCTATCTGTTGTATCACTTCCTGGGATGATAAATCATAGGAAAAGGAGAAAAAGCAGACTGTAGTGTGAAGTCAGTCCTGTACCACATAAGCATCACCAACCCATATTCAAACTTCAGGATGAAGTCCATGCACACTGCAATCCCAGGAACCTCAATGGGACAGGCTGCAGTGCTGACTTCATTTTCCAATGAATGTACCATTTTTATTGCCACTCTCTGATAATAAGCCTTTTCATCAAGAAAGTCTTTATTCAGATAATTTTATTACAAAGTATTGTTGTTCCATTAGATCTTGAGCTGTCTTCCAGTCCATGCAATGCCCTTGTCACACTCTGCCATGCAAGCGGTGGATGTAACATCAACCAACCTGCTGCCTTTTCAGTAAATACTGGCATCAGATGCCAGTGATACTAATCACATTCTCCTGAAAACAGAGATTACACCCCTCCATCCACAATGAAAGGTGACTAAATTGCATCACAGCACTGTCAAAACACCTGGAAATCTCCTCTGAAAAAACAGGGTGGCACAAAGTCTCTCCGCATCCGAAGACTTAATGTAATGCCTTGAAAAAGCTCTTCTGGCACACAAACTCATACCCCTTGAATCCCTGTCACTCAAGAAATGCAACCCTCAAATCACCAAATTGTCTGCAGAAACTCACTCCCAAGCAGGTTTTGAAGGAAAAAGTTCAAAATCAGCCCCTGACAAAAAGAAGAACTTGGGTCTGAGCCACCAAAAAGACTCCACATTAAATTACCACAGGACTACTGTCAACAGCAGGGCAGGTGACTGCTCTCTCTAAAGTTCTCTCTCCATCCATCCATCCATCCATCCATCCATCCATCCATCCATCCAGATGCAGACTGATTTTGCTATGCAACTGTTTCTAAATCTGCATCTCTTTTGTAAGTGCCACTGCAGGTCCAGCGGTGCTGAGCCACATTGCCAGCCACACAGGTAACCTGTTTGCAAACGCAAGTGGCAGCCTTGGGTCAGCATTGCCTTCTGAAGCAATGCCTATGTGTACAACACACAGTTGTCCACAGGACCAAACAGGGCTGCAAAAGACACATTTTTTTCATGAATTAGTCCCTTAGGAAAGTGTTTACCCAAAGTGAAGTGCTCGCAGCATGAGATGGATGACACCCGTAATATTCACTGTGCAACAGCACACGCAGGGCAGCAACACTGGAACTGTGCACTGAAATTCTTTGCCACCGCAGAGCAAACTTTTCCTTTTAAACACAGGAATAAAAGATTAAGTCGACTGCGCAACAAACAAAATCAAGTGAGTATTTACATAGGAAAACCAGCCCTCTTGTAGCTGCACAAATAAATAATATTCTTTGAAGAAAGAGCATATGCTCAACATTCCTTTGTCCTGTATCACAATAGAAAAACCCTTTGCACTGGAATATCTGAATCACTTCTTGGCAGTGTCTCAAGGTAAACAGAGTAAATTAAAAATGAATGTTTATCATAGGCGCACACATATACACACACACAAGCAAAGTGGAGTGCTGTATTTGCCAATCAAACATAAGAAGCGATTGAGTCCATCAGTCATTCAAACAAGCAACTGAAAAGTGGAAATAATGGGATGACAACATCAGAAAACAACCTCCCAGAAAGAGATAGGTTTCCTCATAGCCATTTGTCTTGTCTAATTAATCCCACATGTGGGACTAGGCTGGAACATTAAAAAAAAATTAGGTACAAAATATTACTTTCCCTGGGAAGCTTCAGAAGTACAAAAGAAACAGAAATGTTTTATGGTCACACTTTGCTTTCAAGCTCCCTTGTTCACATCATCTTCTTAATGTGGGACTCTGCCCCTGTGCCTAGATGAGAATAAGAGTGTTAGCAGCACAGAAGAAAGCAGTTGGAAAAGCTGAGGAAAATTATGTCATTGCCACTAATAAAACAACTTGTCAGTTCCTAATAGATTTAAAACCTGTGTATTAGGTTGCAGACTATTCCTGGGCACCCACGGAGCGGTCATGCCCAAGAGCATTTCCCTCTGCTCAAGACCGGTGAAAAGGGCATGACCTATTCCCTTCCACGCAAACCTTGTCACAGTTTATCCGTATTTTTGTCAACTTGGAATTAGACTGCTGTAACACACTCTCCACAGGGCAAAACAAAATGCAGAAACAAATGCAGAATGTGTCAACTCCTGATTTAATGGAGTTTCATGCCAGGAGCTTGTTGCCCTAATGGGCACAGGTTTGCAATATCTGTCCTCGCAGGAGACTGTGTAGGTAGAGTGAGATGGTAGGTTTAATATGTAAACCCAACAATTTTTGAAAGGTATTTCTGATCCTGAGTATGCAGTCAGACACACCTGCCCAGGTTCTGAAAACTGTGACCATTTCTGAAAGATGTGTTGGCGTTCAGGTTTTGTTGTTGTTGTGGATGTTGGTTTTCTTATGTTTGTTTTGGGTTTTGTTCTTTGTTGTACACCTTCTCTACCATAGTGTGTTAGGAAAAGAAAGCAGAGATGAACTGAAAGATCCCTCAACATGCCAGGAAACATCCTCCATACGACTACTACTCTGAAGCAAACTACCTATGTTCCCATTTTGAATGCGACAAAACATGAGCAGTGCTAATTTATTTCTACAGGCTTTTGGGAGAAGAAGGGATTGCAGGTTGCAGTGTTTCACCAGCTGCAGTCTGAAGGGTGACAGATGTCTGACAAATGTCTGCTACGATATTACTGATGCAGTTAATAACAAAGACATGCAGAACATATACTGCATACCACAGGAGAGATGTGCAGAATAAAACTGAAATCCAACAAAGGCCAATGCAGGGTCCTGCACCTGGGGCACCAGGCACCAGCACACGACTGATTGCTGAGAAGCAGCTCTGCAGAGATGGACCTGGGGGGTCCTGGTGGACAACAAATCGTCTATGAGCCAGCAGTGTGTCCTTGTGGCCAAGAAGGCCAGTGGTATCCTGCGGTGCACTAGAAGAGCATTGCCAGCAGGTTGAGGGTGGTGATCTTGCCCCTTTAATCAGCCCTAGTGAGACTTCATCTAGAATATTGTGTCCAGTTCTGGGCTCCCCAGTACAAGAGAGGCATGGAGCTCCTGGAGTGGGTCCAGCAGAGAACTACAAAGATGATTAGGGGACTGAAGCATATTTCATGAGGAAAGGCTGAGAGAGTTGGGCCTGTCCAGCCTTGATAAGAGACAACCGAGGGGGAACATTATCAAATGTTTGTAAGCGTCTGAAGAGAAGGTGTTAAGAGCAAGGATGCAGGCTCTTTGCAGTGGGGCCAAGCAATAGGACAAGAGGCAACAGGCATAAACTGATGCACAGGAAGTTCCAGCTGAATATGAGGTAGAATTTCTTTACTGTGTAGGTCACCACACACTGGAACAGGTTGCCCAGAGAGGTGTGGAGTCTCCCTCAACAGAGATATTCAAGAACTGCCTGGACACAATCCTGCACAATGTGGTCTAGGATGACCCAGCTTGAGCAGGGAGGTTAGATCAGATGACCCACTGTGGTCCCTTCCAACTTCACCCATTCTGTGATTCCTTTAGTGCAATGAAGTAAATGTGTACTACTCTTTTGCACATTAGCAAGAGGGGTGAAAATTACTCTGGCACTTGGCATGGTGATGATGCTGTGCCTGCTGGCACCATTTGCCACAGAAGCTCCCTACAAATAACATTCCACATTAACTCTGAAAGGGAAAATGGCACTGAACAAAGCACTAAAGCGCTAAGAGCTTCACACGCGACTTCGCACACTTCGGCAAGAAAAGTGAACTGAGGATTCAAATCTAAAGTGGCAGCAGTTAGCCTGCTTTAAGCATGCAACCACTCATGTGCGTGTACTGTGCATGCGCATACACATCTGTAGACATGTGTACAGACACAGACCTCCTGGCATCCACATGTAAGTCACTGGTACACTTTGGAGGCAAAGAATACTTTTAAACCTTTTTTCTTTTCTCAGGGAGAACCACAAGAGGCGCTTTCAAGATTTTGCTGAAGACAGGTCCTGGTTTGCTCTCACAGAGTAATTCTTCCCACACCACTACCTCCCAAACCCTCTTTAGTTTGCTTCCAGAAGAAGGAGGAGTCACTTGATCCCTCCCACTTTGGGGAGGGATGAGGTGCCTGAAGTGCTCTGCTCCACTCCTCTCTATCTCCATTCAGGGAAGATGCCCAGCATGACCAAGGACATGCACTGCCCTGCTGCAATTCCCCATGCCAAGCTGCACACAGTTAATTTATCTGCTCCCAGAAAACCACTTCTCCCATGCTTCCTGTCTTAGTTGAAAGTAAACGGGTTAATTCCTGTTGCAATATATTTGAACCAGATGTACTTACCTCCCTCCAGCCCCAGCCAGAAAGAAAGGGGGAATTGCAAAGTTTCCCTTCTCCTTTGAAGGAAAAAAATCTACATTTCGGTTATAGAGTCAGCTTCAGAGCTCACATAAAAACACATTGGCATCCAGTTCCTTTTACTGTATAGCACTTCCATGTTTTCCTTTAGCATTTATGGGGGCCTGAACATGATGTGTTTGTTAGAAATATTCCCAACGCGTAACTCCCTAAATTAGGTAGGAAGACTATTAGAAAATCCTAGTTAGCACACCAAAATTTTACGTCAGAAACACCAGTAGCCAAAATGCCTCCCTTTCCATCAGAAACCTCTTCAGGAGAGTCAGCTCCCAGTACCAGCGGACAAGCCTAAGGAATGTATCAGTACACATCAAGATTTAGGAAAAACAACTGCAGAGAGAGCTGTTCTCCTAGTACTGCTAATAAATAAGGTATTAAATCGTTAAGATTTCAATTACAAGGGAAGAATGTGGCTAACCAAATAAAAGCAGGAGGAGTTGAAATAAGTCGTAGGTTAAAGATTAATATTCTGGGTTCAGAACAAAAGGATGCTCTTTTGTGGCACTGTGCTTATGCCTCTGAATGTAAACATTGTTCCGAGAACCATTTTTTCTTTGCCCAATCTTTAAAGGGTAATAAATTAGACCTTGGACAGCCATACAAGCTGCTACTAGATGTGAATGTGAATGTGTCTGTAGAAAAGGCTGACTTTCAATCAAAGTCTATTGAAAGAATAGTTGGATTTTCTAAAGAAGCATGTTGTGCCTATTAACCAACTTACAAAAGGGGCCATTTTCTTGATTTATGTTTGGTTGCTATAGAGATCTTGCAGTACAGACTGGCAGGTGAAGCTCCCATTTAACAATCTCACAGGTTTTTCTTAGCTGTACTCAGAGGACATACAGCTACAGTAGGTAAAATCCACCACACAAATATACCACATCTGTCAAACTTAAAGATCAGATTTAAGACTTACCAAGAGTTTAGAGGGAATACAGTAGTTATTACACAATCTTTGTCCGCAAATGTTTTACACCCTGAAAAATCTTATTGCAACAAGCTGCTTCAGCTCTGTTGGGTTTGGTCACTGATCCATTTCTTATTCAGCAGGTAATTACTGGTGAGCAGGATTCCAGTCCACCACAGCATCTCAGGGTTGTCATCTATTTGGGGATTTTTTGCAAAGCAAACAACACATTCACAAGGAAGAACCTGTGCTCTACAACAGCAACTGATGCTAATGTGCACAGGAAGGTGTCAATTAAAATAATAATAATCCCCTTCTCATAAAACACAAAAAAACCCAGAGAACATGACACTGAGAAACATGTCAGGTTGGAGTCACATGGAATACTACTGCGTGTCAGTAGGTCACAAGCAATTCAAGACCTGGACTTAGAAATGTTATTTTATAAGATCAGGTTTTCTGCATAAACTCTGACAAAAGGTAGTTACACAGAAACTAGTGTCCTGGAAGACTCCAGCAACCTATGCTAGAAGATACTAGCAACCTATGTGATGCTCCAAACAGCAACCTGAGAGGAAAAATGGCAAATATACATGGCAGTATATGCTTCAAATCAAAACCAAACAAAACCAAATAAAACGAATATCTAGGATGCTAGTCTTTCCTTAGCTGGATCTTGGCATTGGCAGATACAATATCAAATATACAGAACAAAAAAAAATATTCTTAAAAAGAAAATAAAACTGAGAAGTACTACTTCTACTTCCTTTAAAATAAGAAAAAAACCCCAACTATTCCTATGTGACTCCTTGATTCAACAAGAAATTTTCATTGACATACCTTATCAAAAAGGAATCTGCATTTCATAAACCAGTGAAGTAATTTAATTAAAGTAACAAATTTTAAAGAAGGCAGCGCCTCAAAGCTGCCTTACTTATCAGTATCTTCAACATTACTACCACCATACTGTTAAAAGTTTTACAGCAATAGAGGTGGTCAAGTAAAACAAGAAATTAAAGCATTTTGATTCCCCATCATTTTACAGAAGTAGTAAGAGGTGATGGGGCTGCTTGGGAAGGGCCAGTCCCACAGTTCCCCTGAGGGACAGACCCTATGCATCCATCATAGTAGGATCTCTCTATTCACAGCCCATGCTCCTTCACAAGCAACTCCCAACTCTTGCCAGGAGAAGTGACCAGTTTGGTGCTCTACAAATCCATCACGTTCTCCAGGCTCACCTGGACAGAATCAAACTGCACTCATCAGCAACAATAAATACAAAAATCATAATTTTTCTGAGTTACTGCACGAAGTTGCTCCCAAGGAGGTCTGATTTCAGTTCCTGAGGTGTACTTAGTGTCTGCAGAACAAAGATGATGTTGAGGCCACCAAACACCTGGAGCCACCAATGGCTGGGAAGGCCGCAGCACAATAAGAGACAGATGTAGGTGGAGTAACTTTCATGTGCAAAGGCAGCTTAATCCAATGCTTATCAACACACAGAGGTGAGAGTCAGACATGGCATTAGAAGGTGTAAAAGCATAAAAGGTTATCTCTCAAGAAGGCCAATACAGATGTCTCTCCAGAAGCAGATGGCTTGCAGGTCGAGCTTGGTCTGATCCCGTGCAGCTGAAGTTAATGAAAAGGAGCTTTGCCACCAAGTTTGAGAAGACAGGAGGGAGGCATGGGCAGGAGGAGGTCTGACATCAGGCACTCAGAATTCAGTCTCTCCAGAAATGAACTTCCCTTTCTACCTCCCTGTCAGAGGAGAAAGCTGCAAAAGCTTGCTTATGGTTAAAAGGGGGGAGGAAGATAATAATTGCAGTAATCTTCAAAGGATTTGTCTTAATTTTTGCTGAAAGAACAGCAAGTCTTTCATTGTTTGAACATATGGCTTTTGGGGAGAGGGCTCCAAGTTATTTCATTACTGCTCTTTTGAAATTTTGCTGATTATCAGGAACAAACATGGCCTTAACACCAGAGCTGTGATGAAGAGAGATGACTTTCTTGTAAAGCTCTCCCTTGTTTGCATCCTAGTAATTATTCAGCAAATGGATTCCACCTGTTGCACTTCACCCAGCACATACAGATGGGACTGAAATATATCCTGGATTTATATTTTATTTGGACTAACAAAGCCAGGATTTGAATTCAAGGGGCAGCGAAAGAACTAAGAATGTTCTGCATCAGAGACTTGGAAAAAGAAATGCAGGGCTTTGGCTGTGGCCCTTCTGATCATATTATCTCGAAATACTTTACACGCAGTGACTCCTCCTAAGGAAAGCAGGAGCGATCAAATCCATTACGCTCTGCTGCTGAACCTTGTCTCAGGCCTCCTCTTGACACATTTCTTTTACTTCCTGTTATTTATTTTTTAGATTAAAATCGCTGGCAATATTTTGACCATCTCCTGCTTTAACTCCAAACCATGATCAAGGCAGATTTGACCATTAAAACAGTATTACACAATATCTGTCATCCAGATTGGACAGTAACTTATTAAACCCTGTTTTATTGAAAGTCTGCATGTCGGCATTTTGTTTTTATACCTTGCATGTGTTTTTAGTGTTGAACTTGGCTTTTCCATGAATCTTATAAACATAAAAAGCACAAAGACTGAAATCCAGTCCCCGCTGAAGTAATAGGATTTTTGTCACTGATGTCCACAGGGTAGGATTTCAACTCAGATTACTAACAGATTTTGGTCTTTTACAAAAATTTCAACTTCTGTCCCTCCAATGTACACCTTTTGACTGGAGAGGTCAGTAGGGAGGAAAAAAGGATTCAGGAAGAAATGCTGCTATTAAAGTTACGTTCTAGACAACATCCCTGTGCATGTGCATGCAACCCACATCTGGAAGAGCTGCTGAAAGCACGTGGAGCCGCACGAGGTCTGACACTCCAGTTAAGAGAACACCAGGATCAGACCTGCTGTCTATAAATCCCTGAGGATATGTCCAATATCTTAGACATTCTAAATAGTGCAGGCAAATAATGTTTAATGCAGATCCCTTACCTATATAAAAACCCCACATTGTCTACCTTCTGTCATTCTACAGTAATCAGCACCCTAGATTTTGGTCTTCAATATGCATACACATGGTATGTCTAAGGAAATACAACCAGGTGGTAATATCCATGTGGAAAGCTGCTGCAATATACAGTAATGAATTCGGTGTACTCATCCCATCCCTTTTCCCTGGTAACTTTGTGTCCTTTTCTGTTTCAATGCACATAAGAACCTTTCAACAACTATGCATTGTAATTCCATTAAAAGCAATGAGGGTGAGGAAAGAGGCCATGTTCTTCCTGCTCTATGCAGAAAGGGACAACTTTGGGAATTTAGATCCTTTGATACTGTGAAAGTTTGACAACTGCCTTCAGCTCCACCAGTGAGCACCAAGGGCTCAGTGTACCAACCAGTTAAAACTTGCACATTTTAACATCAATCCTTGCAAGAGAAAAGTTCTCAGATCATTTCTAAAGGTGTTTTGCTGTTTAATAACCATACCTCCTCATTTTGCAGGAGCAGGATCTTGAAAAAAAAAAAAATTACAATAAAACTTAAAACCTCCAAAAGATTCTTAAATAGCTTTTCTATAACCCATATGGCATATAAATGAATATAGGATAGTGTTGTGTAACAAGTTTATTGGCATACAGTTGGTATGGCCAGATTATTTGTCCTTTTAGTGTGTAACCTTAGACTGTAGCCATTTTAAATGCACGCTGATAAATCTTAAACATACCAGTCCACTGTGTGTCATTCGTTCTTCATACATACAATTCTCTTAGAGTATGTAAGTAGATATTTGCACATAAAATTCTGATGGCGCACAAAGGATTCAATTAATGCATGTCTTTGTAAACCCACTGAATCCGCTGTGCTTTCTATCATTGATAAAACCTCTAGGCTTTTAAACTCACAAATGTATTTTAACAATTGTTAAGCTGCTCTTATGGCCTGTGAAGGTTACTGGTCTGGTAACAATGGAAATGAGTCTCATGTTTATCTTCAGGCCAGGACGGATGGAGGCAGCAACAGTATATGCTTTCCTAAACTGACCTGCTAATGACCTGAATCCTGCCCTGAGGGGTTAGTATCCCTTGGAGTAAGAGGATATTTAGCTATGATGCCTGTTCAACCTACCACTCATTTAAAAGAAATTGCCTCATCCAAGCTAAGGGGTTTAGATCCTATTTTCCAAAATTAATCATTCATACAGCATGTGATATTTCAGAAACATAGATGTTAGTTATGAAAAATAATATGTATTAAAACCCAAGCAGTCTTGTACTGCAGAAAACAGTATGGCCAGTGCCAAACGCAGAAGAAAACTTCAGTACCACAAAGACTTTCGAATGGGTTTAATTGCTTATTACTTTCAGTAGTCTAACTTCAGTATGTCTGTTTTGTGCACCAAGTCAGCCATTCTTGTGACTCTGCTGAATCAAGGCTATCCAGGGATATGAAGTCCTTTACTGACTAGCTGCCTCCCTTAGAAAGATGGAGCAAGCAATTTCGATTAAAGAGTGATTTCATCCGCTCTGGATAAAACTGATCTGTCCTGAGGTTATAATAAATTCAACTACACTAAATAACTATTTTGTTTTATCATATGCATGTGCATTTTACATGCTTCTGATCAAGATCAGAGATGGAAAATGGCACAGGACAGCTCTTTCCATGATATTCTCTCTCACATCTGGAGATTAATGATGCAGCGTTCCAGAGGGGTTGTATAGTTTGGAAAACACCCAGACATTTTGAGTACTTACTCACAAACCCAAGCATGCAGCCTCGCCAAGTCCTACCAAAATACCACACTCTCTAATTTTCTTCATTATCTCAGGGTAATGATATGACCAAGACTCTTATTTCCCAGAGTCTATGCTCTCTTCTTTATCTCTTTGTACATCTGCCACTCAGTGTTGTCCAAATTCAGAGCAACACTGGCTATTATTCTATTATAGGTTTTCCTTGCTTGCTAATCCCCTGGGAATCTTGCATCACAGTTCACAGCAAACCCTATCCATGCCCACACTCAAAAATAAGAACCCAATTTACCATTTTGCAGAAACATCAACAACAAGAATTAAAGCTACAATAAAACTCCATGTTTATTTAAGTGTCTCAGCACAATTCCCATCCAGATAAAATCAACATTCATACCAGCTTGGAAAAGCCACAAAAAAATTTGCTGAAATTTTTCTCCTAAGTCACTTCAATGTATTGGAAAATGTTCACCCTTTCCAACCACCTTTCCCCTGGCCCCGCCCCCCCCCCAACTCCCACTCCCTCAAGGGAACAAAATAGGTTTGTATTTTAGACATTAACTTTCAGGTAAATTCTGCTCTGCACATCCAAATATTACTCTCTTGGGAGATTACACACCTCCAGAAGCAACATTTGCCTTCTGAAGCATGTGGAAAAAAAAAAAAAAAAATATTTAGTACCACAAATGGCTAAGTGTAAATCTACCTGCCATCATATTTATCATACAAAGGCACTTAACAGTATTTAGTAGTCAAGCCTTTCTTGAAGATTTTACACTAATTTCCTTGCCCCTCAAAAATTGTTCAAACTTACAGCCTTAACTGCTTTTGAAACCAAACTCAATGACTCCTAGAAAGCTCATTTTAAAAATTATTTGCTACTGCAAATGAAAAGTACACTATACACCAACTGCCTTGTGCCAGTATGGACAACAAGCACTAATAAATCATAATATTTGAGTATATCAGTGCTCATTCTTTGACTCACTTGCAGGTTCACTTGCACATACACCAGGCATGGAGCTAGGCTATCCCACCAGTGGGGATGAAGGCCAAACCAGAGCACCCCAGGCTTTCCAGCAGGATGCAATTAATGTTCCTGCACCAGTGCTGGAAGCACCTTCTCATCTTCCAACATCCAGACAACATTTCTGCCCGCTGCCCGCCCTGCCCAAATCAGCCACTGTATCTGCTCCAGCTGATGCAGGAACTGGTGCAGCCTGGGCCCACCAGGGCTGCCCAGCACCATGACCTGGAGCCTCAGGTGCTGAGCAGGAATGGGAACATAGCTGGGCACCACCACAGCACCACAGACAACAAAAGCTTGCAACCTGTTACTCAAAACCTCCATCAGCCAAAGGCCTGCAGGCAGCACTTGTGAAGATACGCCCAGGCAGGTTGCCCGTGCCTCTTGGTATGATGCTGGAGATCCCAAGGCGGTCGGTGACCTTAATCCTGGCAGCTCCAGTTCAGGGAGGTTGCAGGGCACAACTGGTGCTGGTACACACACACCCCTGGATTCAGGTGCACTGCTAACAAAACTGTCTTTCCCACAGAGCCTGCAGAACAATACATTTTATATTCTAATGAAGTAATTATTAAAATAGGTAATTATTGAAATAAGCACATCAACTCCCAGTCATTAAAATCCTCCTAAACAGAACTGCATGATAGCTTAGGCTATTAGAAAGCTTGGCAGCCACCCAACGCCTACAATAGCTTCTAATTAATTGATCTCACCTCTAATCTGCTATTGTTAGCCTAGTGCTGATCATTTGTTTGGCCTACAGATCCTATTGCCCCTTTCATTTGATTGTATTTGTTACTGTACCCTCTCTATCTCTTTCAATTAAGCACAGGTTAAGTGGTTCAACCGCAAGAGAATAGGAGATAATGGCACCAATCAAAGTAATCTCTTTAATTTGCTAAATGGATTACAGGGAAACCCCAGCCAAAGTGAAGTCATAGCTGGTGGCCTTCACTTGAACTATACACAAAGAGTATCTAATTATTAACCCACCACATGCCAAACTTTACAGATATCCAATAAAACAACACAGCAGTCGAGTACTAGCGGGGTTGCTCTCATTACAGGGTTTTCCATTGCAAAATTATTTTGACTGCAAAATCCTTGTATCAATGTATTTCCAAATACACCATACGCTACACTTTCAAGCACAACATATCTAGATATAACAATCAAAGCACTGCACTGCATACCAGTCAAGGGAGTGGATTTATAATCTCTTTAAGGACATGCTCATGGTAGAGTTCATTTTTCATATTTGTACTATAAATGCAAATTCAGCTTTGCAGCTAGTATTGCTTCTGCTGACTGTAGAGGTTTTAATAGTAAATAAGCTTTGTCCTTAAACTGGCAAGTGGGTTTCTTCCCCCTCTCCTCTTTCTTCTGAAGTGTTTTTGAGCAAGCTGTCTGGCAAGAGAGCATCACACCCACTACTTTGGCTGTTCACGTCCTTGGCTAATCAGTCAGGCAGTGAATTCAAGAATGTGAGCTGCATGAGAAGGATGGTCATTTCCTTGCAATGGCAGAGTGGGGCATCAGAAAGAAAAAAGGTAGGAGGAGACAACAAGATTTCATGCAGAAGGAAACAGCTTGTTTAAGAAGCAGAATCTCTTAGGAGCAGCTGGATCTCTGCCTTTTCATAATAAAATGTTTTTATTAGTGACAAAACAGAGATTACCAAGTACAAACCTACTGCTGCTGGCAGAATTCAACTTGCATCAAATGACGGGTCAGTGAAACAGAATAAGGTATCATTTTGCCTGTGGTTGGTTGATTTCAAACAGAATGATTACATTAGCCTCAAGCAGGACATCTAAGAAGTGAATTCTCCATATTAACTCAAAGGAAAGTGAGGTATATGGAGAAACAATAACCTATATTACAGGTTGGATGACTTCAGATCCTACAAAAAGTCCATTAAAAATGGAAGAGGACTTATACTTTCCAGACCTGACACCTGACCCACGAGAGAGTACTTATTTCAAACATTCACTACACTTTTCTTGTAAGGTCAAGAGCTGCAGTTTTGATTTCTGACTTAGCTTTTTACATCCTCACTCGTTTGGGCACCAAATCTTTTGTACTGGGATAGTCAACTTTCCACAGTCACTTTTTTGATGGTTCTAGTTCCAAGTCATTTCCATGCAATACAGGCACAAGCAAAGAAATTACAGACCTATATATCTCAAAATTTCCAGCAACACTCCCAACACAGCATGCCTCTGTTCCAATGAGATGTCATATTTCATAACATGTTTTTGTTTGCATGGTAACTGGCCAGTTAACTTGGCATTCTTCTGCCGTTCTGTGTTTCGACACCAGTTCAAGCACTAACTGCTTAAAGCTGAGCACACACTTCCTGTGTTATTGAATTAGCAACTACATATACACACTATAAACTTCAGCAAAGTCCTCCCAGCAACTGCTTGTATAGCAGGGAAGGATCCTCAGGAAAATCACAGCTGAGCCCAGGTTTGTCACCCACAGTCACCTCAAGGAAACTGCTTACTCTGAACATGTGCATTTTGTAAAAATGTGCTTCAGGGGTGCAGTTTGGGGAACAGGGTGAGATGTTCTTTTTCCATTCATCAGACCTCTGCCTTACTGTATACTGTCCTGCTTACTATGGCTTGACCAAAAGCACCTGGGACACCTCCATGAGCTGACTGCACTCATCCAGCCAGCAAAAGCAGGAGCTATTCTCCACAGGATGTGGGACGTGGACTGGCTCACTAGAGGAGCCCTGCAGCACCAGCAGCTCCAGCCAACAGGGACTGGGAACCAGGCTGGGAGAAGGAATCCCTCAGCTACCCTGTCCTCTGCCAGGTAACATTGTTCTCCTCCTCTTTTACATACAGCATGAAAACAGATCAAAAAAATCTGGAGCACGACCTGCAGCCCATTCCCATTTTTACCTCCAAAAAGTCCTTTTATGGAGAGGCATTTTCTGCCCACAGCAATACATTGTGCCTGCATATGCACACCTGACCAAAAAATATATGGCTGGCTGACACCTCCAAGCATGAAGGAAATCCAATGTCTAAATTTCCAAATGCCTTTGCCATTTGGGAGCACACGTAAGGCTATATTCTGCTTCCCAGCTGTCGCAGCTCTAACAACCTTAATGGATTTAACAGCACAGATAGAAAAGGCCTTCCAGACTTCACCCAGAAAAAAATATTTTGCTATTTTAAATTATTTTATTTTTCAGGTAATTCATAAAGATTAAACTGGGCAAAAGGGAAGGTGAAAGCTTACCCAGTAGTATTGTCAGGTTGGACGTTATTCAGAAAGCACAAGCTTTGGGGATCTGCAGTGCTGATTCAGCCCATTCACAGAGCCAGGGGTCAACCCACAGCTCTACTTCTCTGGAATGCAGAAATATTTATTCACATCTGGACACAGCCCATCAGCACTGAAAACTTTTCTAGCATTTTCTCTTCTATTATGACACAAAAGGTACCAAGCAATCCTTTTTTATTTTTCCACTGTTGTTCTATTTATCCAACAGTCTTCCCCCTCCATTTATATACCACCATTAAATAAGAAAGCCATGCCTGTTAGGAAGTAAATCAAAATGCTTTGAAATCTGCCAGGGTCGGCACCAATAACACAAATTGGTACATAAATATTGAGGTCCTAGTAATCCTCCCTCAACAAGTGAACCAAATAAGAAACCAGGCAAAGCCCTCCCTTTTTAATTCCACGGAACTGTTGCTATTAGCATGGAGGCACCCCAACACACTCGAGAGTCCCTGGCTCGAGTGATGGTTTTCAACACCACCTTAATTAAACCTGCTCCGAGCAAATTTAATCAGCACAGTGAACAGAATGGCTTCTGAAAGCAGAGAGCAGTTTACATTAACGTTTCCAGCACAACTGTCAACAGTGCTGCAAAACCATTTTGCTACCCATCAATGAGGATTTCTGATTTTAGAAAAAGATAATTCCTATTGCAATTCTTTGAGCAAACCACTTTAGAGAGATTCTGAGGAAAGTGAACACAGGGAAAGACACTTTCCCATCTGCACCTGGTCCCTTTCACTTTCAAGAGGAACTTCTCTGAGCATCTGAAATCCTCCCCTATGTTTAGTGTTAGCAGTAATATTCCAGGACTTAAATTCGGATCACAGACAAACCTATTCCTCTTTTTCCAGTTCTTTCCTAGGTGTCTGCTTGCAGTTAGGGTGGAAGATAAATTGCTGGGCCAGATGGACCCTCGGTCTGAGCCGGCACAGCCTTTCTTACACTCACATTGCAATATGTTTCCTACACTACTCTGTCACAGGCAGAGCATAAACTATTTGCTCTTTCTTTCTTCTGGCTGTATGAAGTCTATTATTTAGGTAATTATGCTAGGAACTGTACCAAGCAAATGTCTTCCTCCCCCATTGATGTGAGACAAGTCTCAAGACAGATGATAATTCCATTACCTTGCTATACAAATAATGTAAAAATCACTGATGGATATTTTGCATGATCTCTGATTGAAAATAGCCCTGAAAAAATACAACTGTCTCTAAGTCCTTCCTTCCCTAAGCCCCAGCTACTGTGGAAGCAAATGAGAAGCAATTCTTTTGTTGAGCAAACTAAGACAGTACTGTTAAGCAAAGCAAGGCAGATTTTTTTATTACATTCTGTACCCAGCAGCACAGGCAGATCTGCTGTTCTCCTATCCCCACACCACCAGCCAAAGGTGGGCTGGTCAAAAGGCACAGGACTCCCCTTGGAACTCATTTGCCTTGTAAAAATAGGTGCTGCTGGCAACAAGGGCAGGAGAATGAAGACAAGTTGATCTAAGGCAGTAGTATGAGCTCTGATCTCCTACTCCCAGGGACCACAAGGAGAATGGGAACACCAGCCTCTTACTGGGCTGGAGTCAAAGCCCTCTCTTCATGCACCCCGTCTCTGGAGTCCATCGGCATTTCTGTTGTTTCACTGCAGGACTTTGCTGTCATGTACCCTGTTGAAGTCGATGCCTCTGTTGCCTTCCTCAGCAGGGACGTGTCTTCTGCAGTCACTACAGACACAGATCTCTGAATGCACAGTGTTACCTTGGAAGGCAAAGTTACATCCAGATAATAAAATTTTGTATCAAACAGAGGAACATACATGAAGATCATGACAGGAAAGGCCCTTCGCAAAGACTGCTTTTAGCAGCCAAGTTTGAAACAACAACAAAGTTGTAAAAAGTAAAACAATACAACAAAACAAAAAACAACAAACAAGCAACAACCCCGAACCTACTCTAGTAACAAAAAAAAGAAATTGTCTTTTAACTTCTGTTAGTAAGTCAAATATCCCATCTCTCTCTCAATAAGCACAGACTTCTTCACAGGCTCTATGCTAATTCTTAGGCTTTTCAGGCAATGAATATGTAAAAGTTCAATACTACTTCAGTAGGAGCTAAAGAGAAATGAAAATACCTTATGTCTAGAGCACTGTGCCAGAAAACATCTGCTAAAAATCCCCAGTTTAAACTTAGGCCTATGACATGCCAGGTTACTACTGCAATCCCAAAGTAATGAGGAATGCAGGAGAAAATGGCAAGCATTGGTGCCTTTCCTATGAACCCTCCAATGAATCTGTGAAAAGTATCTCCTTCTTGAGGGGTGTAGCCTTCCCTCCTAATAATCAGCTTTAATCTGCAGAGGAAAATCACTTCTCTAGCTATGAAAAAACAGGGTTTTTTCCTTCTTCAAGTAAAGGTATTCTCTAAATGTGACCCAAATCATCAAGTAATTTTGCTTCAACAAAAACTGAATTCTTTCAGCACATCAATCCTTTCCGACTTGCAGCCATCTTAATGTCTTAATGCCACTCTGAACATATTATTTATGTTGCACAACACAGTAGTAAATACAGTGCAGTTAAAATCTAGACAGAGTTTAGACTGAGGATACAAAGAAAAGCATGGCTGCTGCATAGTCCCATATGGCTCTCCAGGCTGCCTGGTTTGGCTTGAAGTGAAGCAGCACGTAGTGCAAGCCAACGAAATACTATCACTCAGACACCAAAATAGCCATGGAAAGAAGACACCACACAACAACCCAGCACTCCTATAACTGTATTGTAGAAAAGTAGCTCTCTGTAAAACTGTTAAAGAAAAATCAGAATTGTTCAATATTTGGTGCTACTAATGAGAGAAAAAACAAACACTCAAGCTTCTACAGCTTCAGCAAAGCATGTAATATAACTTCAAAAAAAAAAGCTAAACAATTTCAATCCTCAGGCTTTAAACACAGTATTCATGTGATATCTTAGACAAAATTTAAATCTGCCAGTATTTCAACAGTTCCCTAAATTAATAAGATATACTGTTCTAGAAAAATCTATTCAAACAATAGAAAAACAGAAAGTGAGTGGTGTCAATTAGGTACTAGCTGAAAGTACAGATGTGTATTAAAATCTAGAAAGTATCTAGAAGTTAAGACTTTAGAAAAATATTAATATAAAATACCTATGAGTATAATCTTGGAGGAAAAATAATGTGTTAAGTCAAGTACATATGGAAGCATCTAAAATTACAAGCTCTTATTCCAACTCCTGGTTATTCAGTAGCTAATCTGCACTAGAAGAAGGTAACTAAATACAAATGAATTGTTAAGAAAAACAGCCAGTATTTGCTTGAATATTTAACAGCTGGAACAGCTGGACTGGATTACTGAACAATGAAATTCAATGTGCAGTCAGGTAGCAAGGAGAGAAAGCTCCCTGAACAAAGCCATGACAGAAAGAAATAAAATAATAAGTATTTATAACAACAATCTTTTTTCCTTCCTCTTAACCAGCTATTAAATCTCACACAGAATGCCCCATTTCACAAGTACATATGAATCAAACCCACACACCCAGAAGCCAGTTTCTTTAAGCCTGCTTTTTAAAGATGAATGTCGTCTTAATTTCATTTTATAGTGAACAAGATAAAATGAGATTTCTATTTTTTTAAATTCAATATGATGGGTTCCCAGTGTTGGAAGGACGCAAATTTTTTTGTGTTTATTTATTTATTTAAAAGTTTATGAAGTCTCAGAACCTTTTCAATCCCCCCTTATCTACACTGGGTGCCATCACTGAAAGCAAGAGGTTTATCTCAGATACTGACCCAGGACACTTTTATTGAAATGATGTGAACCTGCTCTGACACTCTCTGAAATCTATGAAAGTGCCGTATAAGCACAGGGGCCTGGAACAATTCCCTGGGGACATGGGACTGCAATATGTAAAGGCGTCTCTAGACGAGGAGCTGTTTGTTGGCTCAGCAATGCAGAGCACTGGGAATAAAGGAAACCATTTTTCATCTTTCTGTTTCTGGTCTCCACAAGCTCATGGATCATCTCCCCATCAAATAACAGCAAGTGAGATCCAATCCACCTAATTTAGAAGGACTCTTTTGCATGGGTATATTACACACAAGTATTATTCTTTGAATCTTGCTTATACGCTAGCTGTCTAATGGCAATTCCATTTGCCAACTTTCAAAAGCATCTTCTTTTTCCAGCACAGGGAATCTGAGTGTTTATTTTACAAGAACTGCAGCACTTGTATCCAAAACACAGATAGCTGGATTTTCCTCTCATCTGCAGTGCTGTTTTTCTCTGAACCTCCTGATCCCTGGAGATGGCCTGGATGGTCCTTCTACCACCAACGTCCTCCAGCAGCCACATTTCCCACATTTAGTGAAACATTTGTTGTGTCGAGTGGCTCTTCTGGTATCCATATCATTGCAACGGCCAGGCACTCCAACACCAGAGCCTTGAGCGGACATCCCAACAGACTGACCACCAGTCAGTCAACGAGACCAACCATGTACAATCCTGACAGACTGCTCTTAGAGGAAGCCAACACCTCATCAGAATGACCAAAACCTTGGAAAACACAGCAATATGGAAGACACTGTTGAGTTCAGGCAGTTGATGTCGTGCCAAAAGACCCATCAGAGCCGCTCCAGCTCCTCAAGTGGAATTCCTTTATGTTCAGGCACTGACTTGCCTTGCCAAATATTTCTAATGCGATTTACATACTTCAGAAAAGATCCCAAATTTTGCAAGTTAAGCCAAAACACAAGCCCAGCCAAAGCCTCCACCTGCACGCATTGTTTATTTTTAGCAGCGGCAGACTTAGGGGAGCCTGGCAACAAATCTGACCCGCAGCTGCTCATCATGCCAATGCTGTGTCAACAAATGGCAGGCTGGCAGTGAACATATTAAACACAGTACTATCCTATTTATTCAATGTATTCCTAATCAGAGAAGAGACAAACAGTGTTAGACATGGAAGACCCAGATTTAGATGAGGCTCCTGTTCATCTGTTTGAGAAAGATATGGCTTGAACAGCCTTATTTTCTTGTTGGCCAACTGCAACTGTGCCCATTCATGGATTAAGTTGTTTGTTTACTATTTTGCAAAGGAAGCAGGTGTTTAAAAACACTTGTTTCATCACATTTTTTTCACTGCACTTCACTGTAAGCAAGGGAAAATAAAGCGAAACACTGCAAAAGTCTAGGTGCAACTCCCATCCACAGACCTCTCTCCTTACCCAGCCTCAGACAGAAGGAAACACCCTGGGTGCACTGGTGAGATGCTGCATCTGAGCAGCATGTGCAACTGCACAGCTGAGAAAGGCTTTCTGCTCCCACCAGCAATTCCAAAGGAGGGGCAAGGACCAAGCATGTTAGGGAACTGAGGAGCCCACAGCATTCCTCTCTGCCCTCCCTGGTCATGCAATGGCCTGGGAAGGGACCAGGGAGATCTCTGCTGCAGCAGGGCAAGGCAGGAGGGAGGGGACAGTGTTTCTCAGTGGGAATGCAGCAGTGACAAGGGAGGAAGGAAAGACAGGGAGCAGGACAGTCTTTGTGTTCGGGTCTGGGGCAAAGGGCTGAGACCCACCCCGCTCTTATCCGTTCTTGTTTCTGCCACCCTGAGCCAGCACTACTTTCACCTTTTCTCAGGCCAGGAGTCAGGAGACACAACTATGCGTGGAAATGAGACCTTGGGCCAAGCCCACCTTGTACGCAGGACCCTGCACTACAGCTAACCCATATGGAGCTTTACTGACCCAGCCCAAACCCCAGCAGGGTCTGGAAAGCACCATTGATCCCAGTGAGTCACCCTGTGCAGCACTCCCAGCAGCTTTACTCGCAGAGAGACTCGAGGACCGTCACCTCCCGTTCCCAGAGCAAGAGTGTGACAGAGAGGTGAAATATTTGATTTCAGGTAATGGAGAGCTTGTCAGCTGCTCTCTTTTTTTTTTTTCCAACATCCTTGCCAGATTATTCACAGCTAAATTTAAATGTCGAACAGTTTCACAGGTGAAACAAATATGAGGCCAGGCTGTGCATCACCTTGTTACCTTTTCTGCCTTGGCTAAGCGAGGTAGGTTTTTTTAATTCTTCTGTGCTCACTGATGATCAACGTGCAGCCCTGGCAGTGTTTGACTGGTGGGGGAGGCACCACTTGTGGCACCTGTGTTGGGCACAGGTTTGCCCGAACGTGAAGGGGGCTCGTGATCTGAGGGTTAAACACTAGCTTTTCTCCCATCTGAGAAAAACTTCACTGCACAGAAAGAAAGGTTGACACACAACCTCCACACAACCCGACCCCTCTGGGCACATACCTTCAACAGACAGCTAAAAAGCAAAAAAAAAACCACCAAAAAACCAACCTCCCTCCCCCCGCCCCCCCAAAATAAAAAAAAGGAAATTTAAAGCTCTTTATCTGATAGACAAGTTATTATTATACCAAAAGAAGGGAAACATCAGACAAAATCCTGAACAGTGCTGACTGTCCACAAATCCCATTAAATGGAAAAAAAAAAAAATAAAAAAGCCAAGACAACAATGAAACCCTTCACCCTTAATCCTGGATTTATACATGTTTTGTAATTAAAGATAATTGACTTTCAAAGCCATTTGGAATAAAAGGGCAGCTCAAGAGGCAGAATGATAGAGATATATATATATAAACATGAGTTACATGAATATGTAGTCTACTTATTGCCAACCTAACATAATCACCAACAGGTGAATACTCTGTTACACAATACTTATCAAGTTTTTGTAAATTTGGTAAAGAAATGGTATTTCAGAGAAAATACAAAAACAAAGGCCTGGCAGGGGGAAAGAGCATTCATACGCCAACTGTTAATTCAAAAAGGAAATTGGGAAGAACCTTCCCGAGGAAACAAGACAGCTCTTTGAAATCCACTGGTACGTTTTGTTTTCCAAACAGTTGTTTAAAGTATTTTTTCCCCAGACTGCAGGTCTGATTTTGGCCACACACTATTAGCAGCCTATGAAATAATCTATATATTCTATCGTCCTTTCTTTCAAGATGAGAAGAGGGAGAGGTGGCTGAACACAAGGGAAGATGTTTCAGGAGGAGGCCAGGCAGGTTTCCGGACAGTAGTCATGCAAACCTCCCCCTGATCAGGTCCAGACTGGAAAAAGCCAGGAATGAGCTGGGCTAATCTTGGAGGTGATCCTCCTTCCAGCAGAGCACCTGACTGGAGCCCTGCTAGAGTTCTGTCCCACCTAAGACACAGCATGATCATACATCCTGCATGGGGTCGGCGGCCTCAGAGCAGAGCTTGGAATGCCTAGGCTTCGTTTCCAGCTCTGCCACAAATTCCACGCGTTACCCTGGGCAGGGAAGCCTAATCCCCATGCTTCCCTTCTCCATTACCTCTGCTCTTCGTGTTTGTCCATCTCCTCTGATTAAATGTTGAACTCCAAAAGCAGGGCTGTGTGTTCATATGGTATTTCAAGCAGTGCGGCTTGATAGGATTTGGCACATTCATGTGCACTGAAATAAATCAATCAATAGTCAGAAGAGTCACATTACAGCATAGCGTGGGCAGAGACGTCTACTACAGGGTCTACCTTTAGTTTCTTGATTTGTTTCCAAGAACCTTAAGGAAAATTTTGCTTAAGTATGTAATGAAAGATTAGGGCTAAATCTGTAATAAACATGAAAATGAATAGTCATTTTTGTCCTCCTCCGAGTAAAAGTTTATTACACACAAAAGCCTCCTGGAGGCATGGGCAGCTATTAAAATGCCTACACACCTAATTCTAGTTTCACTGCTGCACAAAGCAGTGGGTTTGGGAATCCCTCTGCAAGACCTCAAAAATAAATGGCAGTTGTTTTACTGAAAAAAATTCCAAAGAAAAAGGGAAATGCGGGAATTTATTTATGCACTGAAAACAACTGCTCCCATTTGTTTCACTGGAGCTACTGTACTGCAAGTAGGAACTGTGCCCACTGCCTTTTCCAGCTGTCAGTGGCTCGGCTCACCAACAGCACAATGCAACTTACCTGACTGCCCACTGCCAAACCTTGCCCCTTGGGTCCTTCTAAATAACCACTGGTTTTGGTGTAAACCCTCCGCCACCCCACTGGTGGCAGGAAACCTTCTGGAAATGACAGTGACAAATGTTCCAGCACTGAACAGCAAAGCCATAGACTCTCTTAAACCAGCCGTTACAGCGCCTATATTTTAATTTTAATGGTGAATCTTACGGAACAGACATGTTGGAAGAGCAATAAATAATAAGTTATTGTACCCGATCTTTCATTTCTGAATAGTTAAGGAGATTAATATACTCGTCTGCATTACTACTATGAGCTATTGTGAAACGAAATCCCAGGCAGAGCACTGTCTTTACGACCATGGACATACCAAAATGTGGGCATGCTTTGCCACGTGCCTCCACAATACTTACTGCAGCGTCTTGTTTGGATTGTCTTCTCTAAATAAAGGGTGGATCAATAAATAAATTTAATTAGCACATTAGAATAGTCATTATATGGTCTGACACATAATGAGGGAAATGAAACAACTTCAAAAGAGATTTGCTCAATTAACACAAGACTTTATAATGGCACTAGAATAAGATCTTATCCTAGATCTAAATAGCCTGGATTGCAATTTCTCTCTGAATCATACTAGCTTGCTTCCAACAGTCATTCTATCATTAGAGGGATCTGTCTGCATTTCCATGATACCCCTAATCCTCTGTTTTGAATATTTAATAACCACAGTGACTGGAAATCAGTGCACCATACTTCAGAGATAATTCCTGTAGCGAGGATGGAGGGGCTGTATTGCTGCAGCCTATTCTATTCCCTGAACCCTCAAACTTCTCAGGATCTTCCCTGTGGAAAAGCCAGAAGACCTGTCTTTTTTGTGGATAGAGATGGCTCTGCCATGCAGCCATCCATAGCTGCAGACCCTGAAACGCCATTCATCAACACAGATCAAACATAATGCCGGGTTATGCACTTCCCCTTTGTGCCTACTGCTGAATCAGCAGCTCTGCTTGGCCACGTGGTACACACAGGTACACCACGGAGAACAACTCTAAAATTAAGAATAATTCAGCACAAAAAAAAAGATTCATCTCTTCAGTATATTTTCACTGTTGTTGTTAAAATTTATAGTAGAATATTTTACAAGAGAAAATCAACAAAGTTGTTCTTCGGAGCAGTCACCCCCCACTGGGTCTCAAAGCAGATCCTGGAAAAATTTTTTCAATGAAACCACACACCAGTTTTACTTTGGGCAAAACCACTGAGATTTTTCTTAAAATACAAGCAAAATTACCTACACATGACCAAGATGTTGCCGGCCTTTCTCATTAGGATACTAGGTGAAAAGCAGTCAATGGAAATTTCTCACATCTTCAATTTGTCTTTTTTCAAGAAACAAAACCTTTCTTGCAAAAAAGGAGGAAAACCCCCTCAAAATAGCATTTCCCCAGGCTCCCAACAAAGTAGAATTCTAAAGCTGTTGTGTCAAAAAAAAAGAAAAAAGCTTTACTGGAGTCTTCAACACCTATGACCTCATCTATAAGCAAAGACAAAAGTCTGCAAAGACAGCAATTCTGCACAACACGCAGGTTCTTCTTTTAATGCACAAATGAAATACCTAATGCCAATGCTTACTGGGGGTTGTGTTCAGTAAAAAAACCAAGCTGCTCTACTAGCTGCTACTTTTCAACATTCACAGATAAGTATGAAAAAAAATGGTTTAACTATAAGACAAAAACAACAGGCCTCTTTCATCTTAACTTACTGTTAATTAAGCCGCTCATATAATTTATTTCTTGGTAATTTTACAAAGCATCTAAGCAACTGTGAACTCAGTTCAGAAGTGGGGGGAAGAAACCCCCTTTCCTTGAAGGATTCTGCGAAATTCTACAGCATGTGCAAGGAAAAAATAACCTTGTCAGTACAAAATGCCTTTAAGGAATCTTCCATCAAAACCCCAGCGAGGATGTAGACTCTTGACTGAAAAGAAGAGATCAGTGCAGTCTCTGGAGACAGTATCAAAGGCAGGGACGCTAAGCAACAGCAGATTTAGCAGATCTCTCACTTCCATCTCTTCACTCCAGGATGCCAGCCACCTCAAGAGACTAGCTCACATCAAACAGAGAAAATGATCAGCTATAGGCTCGAAATTAAGCTTACACGGTTTCACAAAAGACCTGAGAGTTCCTGAGAGATAAACACACAGCTGAATTTTGAACGAGGAGCACGCCAACCGCTGACGGCATCCTGCTCATCTCCATCAGCAGCTCTGAGAGCAGCGACAGCAGAGTTTCACACACACAACACTGAGGATGCTCACTGGCACTGACTGACTCCTTCTTACACAAACACCTTTGCTTTCTAATTCTCCAGGTAAATATGCAAACCAAGAGGGTCTGACATAATTTATATGAAGAATGAAGAAAATACAAATTCAAAAGACACTGAGGACAGAAAGCACTACAGAGTTTGGGGGCAGTGAAGGAAGAGATGTCAACAGATCACCCAAAAATCCTAAAATGGGGAGCTGCAGTTTCTTCTGAACATGGATCATGCCGTAACAACAACTTGAGACTCAAAGGGGATGCAGATTCTTGATAACATTAAAGAATATCTCATTACTTCTAAAAGCCAGTCTACATGCCATGGTTTGGCAGACATTAAACTGAAAATGTTTACAGTTACAAATTAGTGGTTTTAAACACTTACTCAAAATTCAGCTTTTTTTAAGGCAAAATCTGCTCTGACACAATGCAGAGGTGCTGTGCTCCAGCAACTGAAAATTTGTCGGGTTTTGTTTTTGGGGTTTTTTTGTTTTTTGGTTTTTTTTACATAGAACTGACAGCCTTGTCCTAGCTCTAGGTCACAACCAGCACTACATATTTTCTAAGATAAAAATGCTAGCTTTCGCCTTCCATGATTGCACGATGCAGACTGATTAAACATTTGTTCTCTAAAATTGGAAATGTTATTTTGCATCAGGAAATCATAGGGTTTTTGATTTGTTTTGGCTTTCATTTGCAGTTTGCCTCTCTGAAAAATGATACAGGAAGAACCAAAATGTACTGTACTTGCACTGTACATAAAGATAAGGTCTATCAAAAATCTCTGCACTTGTGATGGATAACCTTACACAGCAGGAACAAACACATAAATAGCAATACTCTGAAGCTGTCTTCTATTCACATATTCAAATCGTCATAACTTAGACTTCTTTATGCTCTCTGGAATAGCATAGAATGAAAATGGCAGATCCCACCCCAACCACACTGGGAGATTCTGGGTCAGCTGCTAAAAAATGTCCTGTGATATGGGACAGTGCTTGACAATACTTCCTCCCACCCAGGAGTGCCAGCTTATCAACTGGGTGGTGGACCAGGGGAAGAAAAAAAAAAAAAAAAAAAAAAAAAAGGAGTAAGTAAATTCTTTCACAAGACTGCAAATCTCAAAATTGTTGGCAGACCCTCACGAAGCTCCCAACTTCTCTCCCGGTGAGAAATCCCACACAAACAGGAGTGACTTCCAAACACAACATGAATGGCAATGTTTTTTAAATATAAGTTTCTCCATGTCTCAGTTCCTCAGATGTAACATGGAGGCAATTACACCCCTCACCACTCTGAAGTTTTCTGAAAATAAAAACATATGTATTTCAGGCTACCAGACAAGATATGCTAGGATTGATTGTCCCACAAAGGTTTCAATAAAATTAGTATTATCTCAGAGAAAGTTTTCAATAACATGCAATAAATACTCTTCAGCTGTGACATGGTGAGTTAAATCCTAATTATTCACTGTGCTCAGAAATAATTTTTATCACTACTTTGATTCCTGGCTTTTCAAATACGCCTCTTTTCTCCGTCGTTTCCTCCAAGCAAAAATACTCCCCAGGTAAAGTAAAAGCATGACATCAAATAGAAACCAAAATAGCAGGGAATGCTGGTGTATAGAGTGGTTATTGTGCTCGCTGTAATAGCCTGATGCAAGAGCTGCACAAAATTCCTGTGATAATACAAATACAAAATCCTAGCTCAGACAAAGATACACGCCGAGGCATGAAATAAATGAATGCCTACTACTGAGTTACATCAAGGCAAAATTTTCCCCTGGAGTCCATGATTGATTAATTCCTGTAACTTTGGTACCTGAAAGACAGGAGATTTTTCTTGGTAGTAAAGAGCCTTATAAGATATACTTAAACGGATTATGTTGATACCTTTCATGATGTAACCCTAATGATAATTTAATTGAGAAAGAGCTTTAAGCCATAATAGCAAAGACGACAGGATTTCCTTTTTTCACTTTGACAATTATGGGCCAGTTCAGAACTGCTCTCAAAATAAGGAGGAGGACAAATTTCCAATCAACTTAAAAGAACGTGTCAAATTCTGCATTAGTTTTCCTCAAGCCAAATACAGAAATGTACTGGCATCAAAGCCCACCGATTTTTCTCATCTCTATTCCCAGATCCTTCTTCTTCCATCATGGAAACCACTCTATGTTTATGTGTGTGCAAGTGTGCTCATTACTGTACCACCTTACACATACTATTCTTGCTATCTGCTCCTCAGAAGGCAAAGCTCTGCAGTGATTGAGGAGCCAAGGGATAAGGCTATGTGACTTTTATCTGTTGTTCTCTATACTTCCTTCAGTCTTATATATCTTAGTGCTTCACATACACTTTTTGAGATGTCATCAGATCTGTAAGATTGATGCCACTCATGAACATATGGATCATTATCATCATGTGCATTGGTACCACCACTTCACAGACATATTGCAAGAAACAGAGTAAAAGGATTTTGTGTTTTTATATGATCATTTTCCTTTCCACAGCTCCCTGACGATTTATATACTTCTTGGAGCCAGCCTGCAAGGTGTACATGAACCAAGACACATGCTAAAACTGCCTCCGCAGGGACGGTGCTGTAGGGACAGTGCTGTAGGGATGATGCAGCAGGATGTGATAGGAGTTTGTCCATAATCCCATCCTGTTTTTCAGGCTGGGGAAGGGAAGGTGCAAGCAGCTGAAAAATCTGATTTTCTGACAATATTTTAAGAGGCCAAGCAGGATGAGCTAGGTATTTATAGATCTGCTAATCTGGTATTGATTTCAGGCAAAATAACATGAAATCCGTTACAAATGCAATCAGTAAAGAATTAAAAGATGCTAGCATAACTAATGAATATCAACACAGCATTATGGAAAAGAAGCCTTATCCCATAAGCTTGGTATCATTACAAGTATGGTTGGCAATACTGTCGGGGAAATAGCATACTTAAAAGTACTCTCAGGCATTTGAATTAATTTTACATGACATTCCAATTAAAAATTATCAGTGGACATAATCAATAGAGAAGAAAATAGATTAAAAAGCTGGTTGATCTATCATAAAAAGTAATTGTAGATGGGAAACTATCAGCAATTACAGATATTGTTATGGCAATTTTATATGGATTTGATCTCAATTTAATGGTGCTCAAATTCTGTCAGTAACTGGCGGATAAAGTGAGTAGAATTAACAATACCACTGATGAAAATTTCTGGAAGAACAGTACTAGGTAAGTGAACACCCAACCAGCTCAGTTCCAGAGAGAAAAGCACAATAATGGACAAAGAAGGCTCAGCCTCCAATAACCAGCCTCCCAATATCATCTTATTTCATGTTCACACAGTACAAATAAAAAATATAGGTCACCCAAAAAGGACACAGAGTGTACTTGAAAAGCTGTGACTTGAAGGGATTTATGATCACTGTGGCTGACCAGTTAAACGTAAAATTACCACAGAAACCAGTCACAGAGAAAACCATCTTTCACACATGGAAAAAGGAGTAGAAAGTTGGTACTTGTGACTGTAAATAATGCTAGTCAAGAACTGATGGCACACCAAAACTTCCAGCATCCAATTCTTCCAAAAGAAAGTTGACCCGTTGAACATGACTCAGAAAAGGACAAACAATCTGTGCCTTGAGTACTTTGTCACATTCTGAAAACAAGAAACAAAAAAGAAAACAGACAAAATCAACCAATCAAACAAACAAACAAAAAGCCTGAGACCTGAGGCAACATCTCAGTTTGTTGAGAAGGACAAATTGGAACCAATTTGCACCACCTGCAGAAAGAATCCCAGATGTGCACAGCAATGAAAACTCAAGTGGATGAAATCATAATGAAGGAAAAGAAAACACAAAGAGATAAAATACTTCTCACCCCTTCTCCTCTAACATCAGCCTTTTTGTGCAGCCACACTCCATGGCCCAGAATGCGAAGTACAGAAGGAATGACGAGGAGGAGGCGCAGCAGCACAGGGAAGTACAAAGCAACATACACCAAGATACGACGCAGCTAACCCAGGCAAAAGTGCTGATGCTACAAACAGCAGGACATTGACAGTGTCGCTCTGATAAGTGGGAAAGCTTTCTTTCCCAACTGGTTCAACAATCCTCTGCCTAAGGCATAAACATACTCTTCAGCCATAGAATTCCATCCCTATCTATAACGAAGACAAAAACTATGTATGTGCGTGCACTGACTGGTGAGGAACCTCAGAGCAGTTTCTATTCTCAACTTTCTTTTCCAGAAAATTTATTTGTACCACTGAGCAATCCTTTTGATGAAAATCCTGCAATTTATTTTGGCTTCCAAAGCAGAGACATCAGTATTCCCTAGGCAGGAAGGATCCAGAAGTTCAGAAAAGTTATCGCCTAGCCACAGCCACTATCAGGCTTTGGGCACACAGTGGGCTCTTCACACCTGATGAAACCACAAGGGTTCTAACCTTGGCCACCTTTCATTATGTTGCTCAAAACTAGGACTGATCACCTACCACCCTCAACCATGACAGCAGTAGTGGTTCTCCCTTCACTTCACAAATAATCTGTGAACAAAATAAATAGAAAAAAATAACACAAAATATTATTTAGTAATGCAATAACTAGACAGCTCCATAGGATATCCAAAAGGAGAGATATCCTTCTCAGTCTATCACCAAAGCATTTTATGGGTACCGTTGACTTGCTCAGATAATTGTTCAGTTGTGGTCCCTTGTAGGTGTTCTACTTCTGGTTTTGTGAGACAGAGAAAAGGATTAGTTAAGCCCAAGAGACTCAAAACTGACATTACAAAGCTGTAACATGAGCGGGCTGGCCCCAATTTCAGCTTTTCAAGCAGTCCTGCATTCCCAGACACATCCTAAGGTCGTCAGCACTGTATGATTCTTCTGTTTGATGCATGCACCCAGAACGTCTTCCCATGAAAGGAATTTAACAGCAAATACTTGCATTCTCAGGCGTTTCCATTCACTGGTGCTCCATGAATTCCTCCTGCATTTTCTCATTTTCATTGCTGCACGTCCCCTTTGTGGATATGCATCACTCTTCCACAGATATGTAAAACCAAGTTATTTAATTTCTAACATACTGCTGATCTGCTTATCACCCACGCTTCTGACAGGGGAATCATAGAGGCACAGAAATCAGCATAAAGACTAGCATATTAAAGGGACAAAAGAGAAGCATTTAGAAAAACTTACACAAGAAGAAGGGACAGAAAAAGACAAGGTTAGATCTCAACATGATGTGAACAGAATGAATATGCCCACAGGGCACCAGAGGATGCAAACAGTAGGTGGTCTTTAAAGCTCTCATCTTCATTCCCAATAAACTAGAGGTGGCAGCTGGAGAATGCGGAAGGTCTTCAGATAACCACACCACCATTACCTTCATTGTTAATGTCTCCCATCACCATACTCTGGAATTCAGCTTGCAAATCTAATGGCCATTTACCACTGAACAACATGCCCCACCTTCCTCCTCACTGAGCTCATGGCTGCAAGATCCCATCCCTCCATGGCAGCCTCAGTGTTCATCTGGCCTGGGCCATTGATACTGCAATTTAGGGATATGAACTGGCAGAAAACATTTCACTTTTAATCTTCCTCACATCTGGTAGCAGTGTGGTTCTCCGAACTGGCTCCCCAAGGATAAGAGGGGCACCCAAGAAAAGAAGGCAGCAGCCACCATGGTTAAGGATGCTGGAGCAGCATCAGAGCTCCCAGCAGCCACCAGCCTGGCCATGGGCAGAGCCTCAGCACGAAACCTCGCTCTTGCTTAGCACGAGACTGTGTTTTCTAACAGTACCACATTCATTACCTTACAGAGCACCTTCTGAATGAGGATACGCTACATTTTTGAGTGATCAGTCAAACCCAAACAATCAATTATACCTTTTGTCAAAACTGTTTACGCTTTCACACTGTGCTGGAGTCATTAAGAATGAACACTGAGCAGGATTGGTTATTTATCCTCCTCCTCTTGCCCTGAAAGGAAATTAATCTTAAACTTTCCGTTTAATGATCTCAATAAAGGCTCACTGTAAATGACAGCAGGCTGCTCTGACAAATATTTAAAAACAGAAGGGCCTCTGAATGACAGAGTTTAGCAACACACAACTGTTCCTCCACATGCATGCCAAGGGAAGCTGAACCTCTATGGAAGGCGAGGTTAAAAATGTGCTGTGCGCCACTCCAGTGCTACAGAAAACATGCTGTAATTAGCAACCTCTAGAGATTTATTCAAGCTGAGAAAGATAAAAGTGAAAGGAGTGATTCAAAAGCCATTCTTAAAACTGCTGGCCAACCCACTTAACATGCTCTCAGCGTCTACACAGAAAATGCAATTCTTCTGTCAAAGAAAGGTAATTAATGAACCTGCCCTATGCATCCAGTGCCCCTCGCAGGACGCCAGCCCCCCGTGTGCTCCAGCCCGCACAGCGAGGTGGGCGATGCGCCGCAGCCCCACCCGGGTGTCAATCACATACAGCACCCTCACGGCGAGGAGCGATGCTGAAGCAGAGAGCTTGTGACTCACGCGTGGTCCAGGGTGGGACACATTCCTTGGCTTGGCCTGACTGGTCCTCAGTAAATCCCTCCCTCTTCCTGCCCGGTACCTCCGTGAGCGTTCCATGCGCACCACAACTAGCAACATGTTTTGCCAGAGCATAATAAATCAGAATGTTTCAAACTCTGGTCAGGGTGATTTTCACCCAAATGCAAGTGTGAGATGGGGCCTCATCATTCAGCTATGCATGGTGACCTCGCACCCACCCCACAATATTTAGCAGACTTAACCTGTGATACTTTTCTCGGTGGGGTGTTTATCTTATTCCCTTCCCCTCCAGAGGAAAAAAGAGAGCCAGCTTTTAGAAGAAATTTTTAATCCCATTTTAAAGCAGATGCAATTTTTATCATTATTTTCCCATCATTCTCACTGCTCCCCTCCATGGATCTCCTTCTACCCAAGCAAAGCTGACAGTTCCCCACAGCAGAGAGCCACACTGACGGCTATCATCTCATTCATATGCACACTCAGAGCACTATAAATCTGCTCAAATATCATTCCTCCCCCAGGGCAATGTTTTTTTTTCCCCCAGAATATCTACATTGCTAGCTGCAGAAATTTCTCCTTCTAATTAACTTATGGGCTCCAAATATCACCAGCTGGAACTGCAGTGCACAGCCTCCGTGTTGAATGCAGGGGACACCAGCTGAATGATGAGGGGTTTTGCCATCCTTTCTTTGCTTTGGTCCTTTTTTATTTTGTTGGTTTTCCCTTTCATTTAGCAGCCAGCAAGTTTAAAATTACTGAACCCTTTACTGACACATGGACAATGAATAACCCATGAATTGAATGAATTGAAACTATCCACACAACTCTTTGCTGATATTTTTGTTGGCCATGTCATATCATGTTATATTTCTGACGTGTCATGTTTATGCCTGAGTCACGGTGCAGCCTGATGGAAGAACAAAGCACAATGCGATGCAACAGGACATACCGGTAAGGTCAAAAACCCCATACAACTGTTGACTGACTGCCCACTACTAATTTGGAGGATTTAGTTAGTTCCTTTTAAAAGACAAGAACAAAGTTCAGAGAAGGTTAAAGTGAATATGCAGAGTCTAATAATCTATTAACACAACAACCTGCCATATATGACTATGCAATAAGCTGAGAGAATTTGCCAGAAACACTTCACTTTGCAAACAATATTTACAGACATTCTTGATTCATTACATTCTTTGTATACACAGAAAAGGGCAGTGTTTTTCTAACGAGAAGGCTCCAAGACATGAGCTGAGTAGTCCTAAGGTAAAAAACAAACCCTAAGCAGCACTCAAATCAGAAAAATAAGTATTTTTAAATTTTGTTGATGAAAACTATTTACTATTGGGGTTGAATTCAGGTGGGGTGAGAAAGAAAACCTGACTTCAAAGTAGCATCAAACAACAGCAGGGAAACAAATTAGTGATTTTAATCTTAAAACTTTAAAAACTGTAAAGATCAACTCATTAAATGACCTCTGCCTTTAAACTCCTGCATTTTCAGGGATATTTTGTGGTTTTATCAGATTTTCTGTACTTAATGCAGACAAAAAGGCTGATCTTCATTTTTATTTAAAGCCAAGGGTAAATGTCAGACAGACATGGTGCTGTCACTGGAAAAGCATCACCAGACTTCACTCTTCTGTCCATGTGTGTCACACAGGTGAGGGCTTATTCCTTCCGCTGCTTCTGTATTAGCACAAAGGAGCCGTGCTACACTGGCAGCCTTGCCATCCTCCTGGAGAGAGAACTGGGACCTCTGAGATCCTAAGCCAGTCTCAAGGAGGAACTTGAAAAGAGCAGGTTTTCATTCCTTGCAGCAGTGAAGGAGACCCTAATGTTGAAGACAGTGATTTGTGATGATGATCTTAACCCAGCACCACTTCAAGAAATAAATTAGTTACTGTCTTTTAAGGCCATTCATACTTTGCCCAAATAAGGCTTCAAGAAAGTTACAAGTGAAGTTCTTTTGGCTTGAAGTACTGGTTTTGCTGCCTAAATAAGCCCATGGAACACTTAACTAGTAAAAGAAGAATGACACCAGCAAAGTGCCCCTTGTGTTCTACCTATGTGGGCATACTTTGGGTCTGGACAGCAAAAACATGAATGAATGAAACAAGGTATAGCAGTAAGAAAGACTTCATTTTTCAGCAGTAACAGAAGGCTCAGTATGTGCTCCTGCAAAAACAAGTCAAGTTGTCATAGCTTATCTTACTGACACAGGTACACAGGCAGAAGCAGTATGTAAGCCTCACGGGGAAAAAAAAGGGTGACTGACAAATCCCAAGAGGGCCACGATATGCTGCTCAGTCCAGTTATACGGCAATACAAGAGAATGAGAAGCAAATCAAAGGGAGACCAAATTTTGCTCGACTTACTCAAGAACTGTTCCTTGGTTTTGCTGAATTTCTGTGACTGGGAAGATTTATTTTTTTTTTAAGAAACAACTTGCATGCAGCATTTCAGCATCAAAAATATGCAATGCAGCTTCAAAAGCACACTGAGGTCTGAGGTTTGCAATCCCTTTAGGTTTCCCTGTTTTGCACCTTTAAACTTGCTACATTCAAAAATCATTCTAGAAAACACTGGCCATGTGTAAAAGCACATTTCAGAACTCTGTATTTTGAAGCCAATATTCCCTCCAATCCTACCACAGGTTAGCTCCGTGGAGTAGTGCAGTCCTTGTATTACACTAGGTGGACCACTGAAAACCACGTTCTTCCATGTGGTGGTCCCTGGGACTGCTGCAATCCTACGGTGAGCACCTCACAGTATCACCACTGTATTTCAAAAGCATAAGCAAAGCCACCTGACTGCCTTGCCCCCCGAAATAAATCTTGTCTTTGAGACAACTCCGATTGTTTTGCTATACAATCTTGCAGACCAAAGAAAATCAATGGATTGATACATGAAACAGGGGTTTAATTTTTGCAAGCCAGAGCTTTTAAAATGTATTTACCTTAGTTCACATGACTGAAACAGGAAGATGTATCAGGGTGACAGCAGAAAAGTCCTTAAAATTGCAAATTTTGGCACCAAGTTTTAATAAACCCTTTCCCCATGCCCAAGAACTATGTAACAGGCACTGGGGCAACAGATTTACAGGTTCCTATTCAAGCCCTCCAGCCATCCATCTAAAGAATCAATTCCTACTCCTTCCAAACAGAAATACAACCAAAGACAGCCCAAACACACCTCTTTATAAACACAAAGTCAGAGTATACAGAAGATACCTCCATCATTAACATAGTTATGAAATTGTGAAGCTGCATTAATCTTAAGCAACATATTTTGCCTTCGCTGATGCTGTTCTGAAACAACACAAGGACTGTAAGATGATTTTCTTACTGAGTAGCACCATACTTGGAGTAATACATTACTGGTGGGACTCCCCTGATGATGTATTACACTAATGCATCGTTAGGATGATGTTTCACACTGATGATATATTGCAGTGCAACATAATGAGAGCAATAGCTCACTGGGTGCATAATCCTGCCAGGAGCTGTGCGCCTGCAGCTCTCTGACTTCATTTGTAGTTCAGGGTGTCCAAAGGCTTAGATGGATTAGATCTTCAGATACGCACAGCTTAAAGCATGGCAAGAGTCAGAAAAATGCCAGCATACAGGTGGGTGCAGTTAATTACGGGCTTCGATGTAGAGTATGCTAATATCAGGACACACTTTGGCATCTCATTTTAACATCTGAGCAAAATATCCTCTTCAAACTAAGAATTGGCTGTAAGCAGGGCTGCTAAAGCTCCTTATGCTTGCCTGCAGTAGCCATCATAGCAGACTCTGGACGCTTCCAGCCTTGATAAAAACACTTAGCTTACATTTTCCATGCCAGATGTCTGTTGGAAGAAGGAAGTCTGGGGAAAGGGGGTGATTGCTTGTTTTTGATCAATAAATTCAGTGAAAGCAGTTATGTTCAGCTATTTCTATGACCCAGGCTAAGAAAAAAAAGATCAGTAGTTTTGCCAACAATGAAAGATTCTGGTGACCTTTCTTCTGACCTTTTTTAACAAACAGAGCTATTTGATCTGTATGAAATTTTAAAAAGACCTTTGCAGTATGATCGGTGTCACTGACAAGAAGGCAACATTTTAAGATTTGTGAACTCTTCACCGTGAAACCATATACAATGTTCAAAAAGAGGGCAAACTGATATATAAACAAGGAAGGAATAAGCCAGTTTGAATAATAAAAGAACTTCTCCAGTCTCTCACAGAAACATTAACATTTACAATTGAACCACAACTTCATTATTTATTTAGTTTTTGCTTCAATACCTTTGGGGTTCTTGACTAAGTCTAAATGTGCACGCGCACACACACACACTCATAAACATAACATGGATCCTGTGTGCAATTTCCATCTTTGTGTATTTATTCAGTTCTGAAAAATGTAACTGTATTTTAGACAACTAACTAACATGCTCTGCATCTTGATCTTCAGGTTCTCCAAAATAATAGTCATCCATGATGGACAGACCAGACTCCTCTCCAGGGAACATCAGCCTCTCTGGTCACAGATTTAAACACGCAACTTTCATACCTTTCTCCTGACAACTATAATTGAGAAACCACAGGGTAACTCATGATTTGGAAAAGAGTGTAAACACCTCCCCTAGGTAAATGATGAGTTAATATCTCTTCCTTTCTTTCTTTCCCCCGCCCCCTCCCCCCCTTCACGTGTAGCCTTTCAGATTGCCTGACCTATAGGGCTCTGCTTTGGAGATGCTATCTCAAGCCAGTAGAGGAAACAGGTTGGAAATACAGGGGAAAGAGCTGATCTTTCCAAGATCTGTCTCAGCGTCAGAAAAAGNAAACCAACCCAACCCAAAACAAAAAGCAAACAAAAGACACAGCCCCCCCTCCCACTTTTGGGGTAACACTTCTAATCAGCCCTCCAGCACATTCTGCAATAACTTAAATTCTAAGAAGGTAATGCCAATTGAGCATCACTTGGACCTAAAGTAGTCTGAATTCACCAGTCACCTGTCAGGGTACCAGGTGCTGTCCAAGCAGGGCTGTTCCCTCCCTATTGCCCATGGAGAGAACAAGGTTCACACAGCAGAGATAAAGGGCCGGCACAAACCCCACACTGCAGCTTGGAACATACAGCTATTCTGTCCCTGAGCCTGGGAATGACAATGAAAACTCATCCCCTAAACAGACTGCAAGATAATAAAGAAACAAAAAGACCAGAATTACTTTGTGTATTTCCCCCACCAGTCGCCCATGCAAGGGCCAACCACGTCCTGGCCATAAATTCTCTGGCACGAGAGCATTATACCAAGGGAAAGGAATGCCTTTCCATCTGTGTATTTCCCCTCAGGCACTCACTTGATAATGAAACCAGTTAAGGTCTTTGGGTTCACAATGTTATTATAGTTGGATAATATTTTGTTTGCAGCAGTGCCTGGAGAACTCCTGAGTAGTGCAGTACAGGCACCATACACCTGTTCAGTCACAGTGTTTCTTCTCTAAGTGGACAAATCTGTTTTAGCCATCTCCTGAGATTTCTCCTCACAGTTAATTACAAAGCGATGACCGTACTCATTTCCTGATCTTAGAGGGAATCTGTAACAAATGCCTGTCACAGGTGAACCTGTTCCCTCTGTCCCTCAGAAACACCAGCAATCCTTCCTGCAGCTCCAGCTGCTCTCCTTCACCCTTTTCCCCCAGTCATCCCAGACCTTCTGCTCCAATTCAAACATTGCACAGAAAATAATAACCTCTTACCAGGAAAGAAACTGCATGTGCTGACTGAGACTAACATTTTCTAAAATAATTTAATAATGCACCTCCTGAACACAAAACATTGTGTTCAGGAGTCCAGTCCAAGGTCATTCTGTGAAGACCTGCATTGGACAATCAAGATGGACAGACCCAATCTGGCTGTTCCACACTCAGAGATGCCCACGTAAAGAGCCACCCAGCATGACATCAGCATTTTATTCACTTCCTGCATAGATATACATGGCTTTCATTTCCCAACAATCTGGGGAGCAATTTTGTTTAAAATTATTAACATGCTCACAAAGAAATTTGCACCTCGTTGGAACTGAAACTCATTGGAGCCACTTTAGCATTGTGATATCTATCCTTCTATGTAATTTTTATCCAAAGTACTGGATTGTACAAAGTATTTTTGTGCCTCGTACAGTACAAGATAGTCTGAAGTCAGGTCAGGCAAGATATGCATTCTGGGGAAAAAATATAGGAAAAGTAGTCCATCCTAAGAAGAAGAGATATTGCATTGTGGCAGCAACTTTTCTTCATGCTCCTCCTAGCAGGCTGATGTCTGATCCTGGGCACAAATCCTCGGAAATAGGTCTCCCTGACCTTAGAGACACATGTTAGGTCAATGGTTCCCAACTTTCCAGACCAATAGCCAATTGAAAACAATCAGAATTTTTCGCAAATCATCACACACGGTTACCATCAACCTTGTGATTGGAAACTCAAAGGTGATGTGACTCAGCAGTGGGACTCTAATACCTTCCTCAGTACTCTTGCAGGATGACGAGCCCTCAGTGGACACAGGTGAAGAGCACACCTTGGCTGGAGTCATCTCTGAGAAACTTAGAAATTGAATTTGGCCACTGGCTGTCACGTTTTTACAAGTTGTTTAATGCCATATTCTAGGAGTCAGTTTCTGTGTCATCATCCAGGCATGAGCCCCATTCCAGACTGTGCTCCCCCTTTTCTTGGCTGCCAAGAACCAGCCTAACCTTCCTTAAAAAAAAAAACCTCTTTTGCATCTCTTTCACTGCAAACACAACATCTCACTGAGGACATCACCATAAAAACAAAGCAATTCCTTCAGCAAGGAAAGAAGGAGCAAAACCAGTTTCTGCAATTGAACGTACAGGATTAAAAGTGCAGAAGCATACAAACACCACATAAATCAATTAAATAAAACCAGACACAACCACACAACTTGCAGGGACAAACAAGTAAAGAAAAAGATTAAAGGGAGAGCTCCTGGATGATGGGAAGACTGGCTGTGACTTGAAGCTCAGTTAAGGAAATGGACTTTGGGCACCGGAACCTTCTGTGATATAGCTCCATGTTGCCAGCCCTGAACAACAGATCTGACTCCAAAAATGCACTTTTTCTGCAAAGAGAAGAAACCCAAAATGTGCTCAGTGTATCTGATGACAAAGGAGAGGCACTAGCCCTAGAGAGCCCTTGCAGCTGTAGGACCTCAGGTGAACAGTTTTAACAACTTTATTAACACCTTCTGAAACACTTTTACTACTTTTTCCCCCCTAAAAAAAGTTTACCAAACAGGGCCACATACTCCTTGCCACTTCATTGCCTTCTTACTGGAATTATAACTGTGGAGTCTCCTGGGTAGCAAAGAAGCTTCATGGGCCCAGTGCAGATTAAACAATGAATTACAAAGCAATAACCTGGGAGAAAAAAATCCCACACCTATTTCAGTAAAACCTCACCGTTTTAGCGTTAATGATCTTCCTATGTATGCTTCACTAGGTTTTTAAGGTTTGGGTTGTCCATTGCATAAAATTCTCAGCCCTGTTAGAATCCCCTGCCACACAGGGAGAACGCTTCGGAAGGATGACAAAGGCTTGGAAGAAACCTCATTTAAACCGCCTGCATCAGTGACACTCCATAAACTTGCACTAGTGTCAGACTCCCTCAATTTGGCTTCGCCTTGGCCATGGAAGGCTTCAGCTTTGTTTTGGACCACAAGGTAAAAAATTATTTTGTTATTTAAAAAAAGTGAAACAGGGAGTATATCCAATACAATACTTTGGTGAAACTTGTGAAACAAAACTGGGAATTTTCTGTAACTTGTGTTATATGTTTGAATTCTCTTTCTCAAATAATTTACAACAATGATTTACATTTTTGACTACAAGTAAATACAATTACCTGTTTAAAAATCAAAGCGATTGCAACATGTTTTCACTGAGTTCGTACAAGTAATTACATATTAAAATGGCAAATATCCCTCCCAATAGCACCCTGGCAGAGTTCACTTCTTCTGCAAGTAATAGAAGTGAAGGAGAGCAAACCGCGCTTCAAGATGTTTGGCTGCTGCACCATGAGGCAGCTGATGCATTCCAAATGTCTGTCAGATCATTTTGCAAAACCAACCACTGCTAATCAATAGTGAAATCTCTCTCTCTTTGACTTAAATATATTTCTGGTTTTGTGAAACAGGAGAAAACTACAAATTAGTTGGACTCTGCTGGACCATGCAGCTTGGGGAAACATGTTGTCATCCTAACTGGTTAAGAGGTAAGATGATGCAGTTCAATCACGACACTTAATCATTTGTCGACCATGCATACAGGTTTTGTGAAATAAGCTGCAGTACTTTATTGTTGGTCTTTAAAAGAAGCAGGTCAGTCTTGTTTCTAAGCATTTTTTTAGAAGCTCCAAGCTCAGCTTTCCCTTTCTAGGATCCAAGCCTTTCTTCACCTCCATCACTTGGCGCAGAAGTCACATCCTTTTCTCTTACTTTACATACATCTTCTTTTTCTCAATTCCAAGCTACTTGGAACAGAGATCATTATCTGTCTTTGTTTGAAAACTCTATAGCAGTCTGTATGTCGCAGTGGTATCATAAATAAAAAGTAATAAAAATGTTAGGAAAGCCTTTAGAAAAGTCCATGTTATTTTTACTCATGCTGTGGCTATTTAAGAAACAATGCCAGGAAGATCTGAGACTTGAAGGGGACTTATAACAATTTTTGCAAGAATACACTATTGAAACTATGATGTTACTGATGGCAAAGTGTTTTGCAAGGTGTACAGGTTCTCCTGCTGGTTTTCCAAGTGCTTCTAACAGATGTTCAATCAAGTGGTCTGCAGACACCAATAGGCTGATAGTTCTGCAGGAATCAGAGCAGCAGATGTGCCCTGCGCTATGTTTTGCTATTCCCTTTATGAATCAACATGTCACCCTGTGGGTTTATAGCTAGTTAATTTTGTAATGACATCACTATTTCTACACTTTTAATGATTCTCACAGGATTTAATTTCTCAAATAACAGAACTCTTGATCCTGGAATCACTACATGAAAGCAATATATAATAAATAGATTTCTTTACATCATACAGTTCTATTTCCCACCACTGCCTTTGCTGATAGCTTTTAGGTAGTGCTGGTATGCACGTAAATTCTTCCAAACAGATTTACAACACGGCCTCATTTCAGGGCTGCAGACTAACGTCAGCGCATCTCTCTACAGGATTGTTACCCTCAAAGAAACATCACTCAGTGGCTGCAAGGAATGAGGATAAGAAGGGAACAAGGATAAAAAGAATGGGGATTTCCATTGGCTCTGCTGCAGACACGAGGTATCCCCTGTCAGATGCTGTGTTCCACCGCAGACTAACATTACTACTTGCACGGTACCCAGCTGAAATCACAGTGCACATGGAATTGTACTGCATTTTTCACTGACAGTGACCTGATTGTGACATGCTTTTGGCTTCGATGCTTTCAATCTTAGAAGGGAGCAGTTTTTTCTCCCTCAAATACAGTTGCAGAGGTGGTTAGAGCCCAGAGGTTTTTGGGCAGAACCTCTGGTAACAGCAGTAGGCTGCACAGAGCAGCAACAGGACACCACCTTTCTTCCCTGAATACTCAGTACTGGTAAAAAAGGGTCTTTCTTCCTATTTTTAAATACACAGAGGAAAAAGTGATGCTATGACAGCTGTCTTTAAAGGACTTCTGGCATTTCCTTCATCAAAACTAATTTTCAGGTATTTAAAATTGACTGGAAAAAACCGTCACAGGTTGTAAAAGGTTCTAGTTAGGTATTTATGTTATGAAACCCTGAAACACACCTGAAAATTTTTAACTTTGAGAAATGAGAACTGCATAAGCATACACTTCCCCCATCCATGTTATCTCAGAAATTATATTCTCCACGTTACTGCAAATATCAATATATATCTTTAGAAAAAGCCAGCTTTTGAAAAGTGTCTCAGGCCTTAAATTTACAGAATGAATGCTATCTGCTCTGATTGATCTAGCTGAGAAATCAAGGCTTTAACTTCTAAGAAGCAACCACACAATTTTTGCATGCATACAGGAAAAAATTATCTCTAATTGTGAGCACAGGCAGAGCCTCAATAGCCCTCACAGGAGCTGTGCACCCATGCCTGGGTCTGTATTCATCCACAGAAAGGATGAGGAAATCCATCCTAAACAGATGAGCAAAGTATTTTTCTGAGTTTTCCACACTATTTCTCTTTTTTCTTTTCCTGCCCATCTTTATTTCTTGCAATTCATATTTCTTTTAAGAAGTTGAGTATAAGACTTAGTGCAAGTCTCAGAACTAAATAGATGAAACTCAGGAAAGCTAATGCTGAGGTTAAATCAAATTTGACTAGCCTTCAGCACTGAAAAATAGCAAAGGCTAAGCTCCACCTGGAGGTCTACACCTATTGCTTGCACAAATTATCTGACTTCCACCTTAACAGAAGCTATAAGCAAGTGTGTTGTGTAATGGCAGGTAGCACACCAAGCCCGCGAACATCTCAGAGTGCTCCAAAAGCAGAAGCACATTCTCCAGAGACATGGCATGCCACGAGCCCTCCAGATTCACTTCTCCTGCTCTGCTCTGGACTCCCAAGAAATGCTGAGCCAAATTCTTCCAACTGTCCAAACCCAGCATTTCTCCCCCAAAAACTCCCAACCATGACTTTCAGCTCCCCTCTCAAACACCTTGAACTATGGGATGAAAAATCATGCTCAACTTTGCTCCTCTGGCATAACTGAAGTCCTTATACCTGTGCAGCTCATTCGTGCAGGCACCTAAACATCCTTGGAGACTTTCCTGAGAAGCAAGGATCACCAAAACTGTAGGGCTAAGCCACGGGGCATTGCCTTCATCCAGGCTTCTCCAGAAGGGAGGCATGGCCACACAGGGACTTCCAGTGCATCTCCAGTGTTTCCTCTCCTTCAAAACCTGAAATCTCAGGCAAAACACACACACCACTACTTCCCCCAACTGGGACTGGGAAGGAACAAACACACACAGAGGGCAGATGCTGGGCATGTTGCTCACTGCAACACGGAACTCAGACACAGCCATGGGGAGCTCAGCAGCCCAACCTTGGTGAGACCCACTATATTTAGGGTATGACTATTTTCTAAAAATGCATTATCTAGACAAAACAGTTGAGTATCTTGGGGATGCAGGTTCTGGTTTTCCGAATATTTCTGATATTTACTCTGACATTTCCTCTGAGTGAGCATAGTGTTTTGAAAGGAAAAGAGTTTTCTGTTGCTTAAGGCCAGTCCTTCCTGTTTGTTAGTTTATCCCAAATCTAAGTTTTCACATGAATAAAGCTGTTGCTTTAAGTCTGATTTCAAACATGTTTTAAAGGCAAATCTAACAATTTTATGAGATATAGTTACTTTTGTAGAGGGTGAGTTTGCCCCGGGGAATTTTTCCTGACTAGATTTATCACAAGTTTTTTGAACCAGATAATTTTGTTTGATAGCACATCTGGCAGCACCATAAAATCTTGACGTCCCAAGCTATTACACAGGAATTACTTTTGTAAATCATTTATGAATATTAGTGATGTAGGCCTATTCTGGGCAGTAAGAAAGGAAATGGAGTGCTGAAGGACAAAGGAAGGGAAAAAGGATTCCCTGCCCTTTCAGGGCTCATCAGATAGGGTGGGTATTTATCATTTTAAATGGCAAACATGCTGTCATTGATAAAACTGAAAAGTCCACATAACACAACTTGTTCCCCATATTCCCTAAGCAGGCAAAAGGGGAAGATATTCTAGTTAAGGGAAGAAAATCTGGCCATGTCCAAATCTTAACTAAAGCTTCCCAATTAAACACTGCATATTCCTAAAAGCATAGTAAACATAAACCAACAACTCAAGTAGTAGAGTAAAGGAGGAAATTCTTACCAAGGCCAGCAGTGAGACAAAATAAAAACCACATTTCAGTGCAAAAAAAAAAAAAAAAAAAAAAAAAAATTTATAAAATCCATGGTGACATGCCTTTTGAGCACAGCAACATGACTGAATGGAAACTCTCCACATAATTAAAATGACACGACTGGCTGCTAAACATATGCCTTCAGACAGAAAGCTGGCAAAACGAAAGCTTATGTTCACTTTTAATACCATGAACTATCACACAATGAACAATTCCAGAAGATTGCACCTATCGATTTTGATTGGAAACACATCAGATGCTGAAATAACTTTGGGTGGTGCCACCTTGCCAAACCCCAAGCCTGGCATTATATTCCTTTTGAACAATATACTGTGTGCTTCACACGCCAGTGATGAATCAACACCAAACACATCAACACCAACCAGGTGGAGGAGCGACAGAGAGGTCACCCAGTATGACCTGGCAACAGGGGACAAGAATGAGCCTTTCACTCTTCATTCCTGACATCCCCAATACTGGGAGCTACTGGATGTTGTTTTTGTTGAGCCAGAACAGAGAAAAAGGTCGCTTGCAATACTCGGCAGAAACATGTTTCCAAGCTTCGGTAAGAAGGCATTTCGCTGGGGAATTTCCTTGCTTTGGGGCCCATAAGGAGGGAAGGAGCTCTGACAGCTCCTATTTGACTCCCCAACGGCAGGCTCCTTCAGACCACAGCAGGTCTATAAGGGATACACAGAGCCATTCTGCAGCATGTGCCAGCACTGCACCACGTGCTTCCCCTGACAGAGCAGACAGTTTCTAAATTTGGCCTCCCTCTAGGAAGCAAATTCCTGTCCACACACACCCAGAACAGATTTCTCACAGACGAGCCATGCTGCCCACTAGAATCCAAAGCAGGCTGCATCCACAGGGCACCGAGGACCCACCCAGGCAGGACAGAGCTACAGCGGGAGTCACCAGTCGTGCCAAGTGGAGAGGTGGCCCTGGGCCTTTAGAAAGTGGTGATACTGAAAATGACAATGTAACAGTTTCAGTAATCGAAGGATGGATGCTGTCAAGCTACACAAAGAACACCTCAAAGAAAAAGCCCACAACATGACCAAAGGGAGGAACTGAAAAGAAATGGTAATTTCCAAGGTCTTGAATGATTTCTGCAGGGTATCATCTGGACATTGCTCCTCAGACTTGCCAGCATGAGGCAACACTGGCTGTAGCTAAGAAATCTGATATTCGTGTTCTGTTTATTCCCCTCTTTCTGAATGCAAACACATGTTCTGCCTTTTCCATAAAGATGGACAACACATGCACTGAATAGGTACATTGAAAGTCATCTGTTAATTGCAGATATGTGTGAATGACCACACAGCAAGCTTTCCCAGGGAGACAGGGCTGGAAAAAATGGGAGACAGCTACAGTAAGATTAGAAGGTACGAAGAAAACTCAACAACATAATCAAGCAAAGTTGATTCATATATTTTTTTCCTAATTCAATATAACTACTATAATATTATTTCAGACAATTTGAGAGTGCCAAAGAGCGATGAAGGGTGGGTTTTTTTATTAGTCCATTACAGACAGCACTTCCCTCAGTAACTATGCTGGTGGAAGAAAATCCATCATGTATTAACCATACTCTAATCTCCAACAGAAATATTTCCCATTTTGTGAAGTAAAGTGAGATGTGGGAGTCCTTGACCTTCTAGGTAATTAAGGGAAACAGAGACATTCTTGTTTTTATTAGAGACACACTAAACTATTTGAAAATAATTTGAATAGCTGGAGAATTAGTGTATTTGCCTGTTCATGAGTAGTGCAGATAGTTTAGAGTTCTCTTGGGGGCAACACATCGTAATGAATATCTGCTATTCATATTTAATGCAATTTGCCAAAGAGTGCTTTTGGGAGGACTTTCTGTGTCAATATAATGATTAACAACAGGACTGGAAAAGTAAATGAATTCCTGCAACGGGTGGGGCTGGCAAAAATATCTTGCAGTACTACACCAGTAACACTGGATCTAACTGTACTCTTTTAATAATACCAATGGAAAATCCATTTCCCAGGGGGGAAAAAAAGGCAGCAATCTTAAAGTTGGAATTCAAGGAGTAAATAACCTGCATTAATGGAAGGAAAACTAATTCCAGCAGAAAACAATGTCCAAAACAACAATCTGCTGTCCTAAGCATGTCTGAAAAACCTGAGATTCAATAGTGACTACTAAATATAATAATTAGTATTTACATAGCATTACCCAGAAGTTATACTTATTTCCTTGTCTACCTCTGAGTTCCTCAGATGATCTTGCACTTTCCATACATTTTCTTATATGTAGAAGATTTACATAAAAGAGAACATAAAGCCCTTTAGTCTCTACAATATACTTTTAAAACGCTCCAGACAGAATAGCATGGAAAAGCTTGGCTAAAATACGAGTGACCTTAGTATGGATTTTTCTCCATGAGATCTCAACAGTCCTCTAAATAACACACTTAGATTATTTTTTTTCAAACTATCTGGCTGAAACAACCCTACTAAGTTTATATAAATTCCAGGACATTCCTGTATCGAGATGACTGCCTTCCCTGTCGCCTTACCAAGCCACTACTGTTCCTCCTTTGCAACAAATGAAGGCAGAATATTAAGGATCCAAAGGTTCATGTTGGCAGCCAAGGACCAAAATGTGGCAGAGGGGCTAGAGGTAGAATATGGCGTTGCTCCCATCGAATGCCCATTCATACAGCATGCCCAAAGCAGGATGTTCAATCCAAGCAGCAGAAGAAAAATTGCCAAAGTGTTTTATTATTCAGTGGTTTCCACTGTGGTTATTGTCCAGACTGTTTTTTATTTTGATCTAGGATACACTCAGGGATTCCTTTCATCACAGCATTAGCTCAGATGAAGCTTTTTCCTCCACAGTCTCCAGCTCTCACCAACTGGCTTTGTTATGCAGTGGTCTTCATCCATGTTAAACTAATTCTGTAAAACTCATTCTGGTGAAGCAACATTAGAGAAATCAGTCTTGCAAAGATACCCTACCAACAAGCAGTGGGGTTTCATTTTCCCCCTGCTGAGATTTGCCTGTGAAACTGTGACATCGCAGCGTGCCTCGCAGTACCATCAGCTGTAACATAAATGCAGTACTTTCCTCACCAGTATTCAACTCCCTGGATATACTACAGTGACTTCTGAGGCTTTTACATACCTTCCTTCTCAAATTTCGGGTGGTACTTCACTTGGTTAGGTTTTGGAGGGGTTTTTTTGTAGCTTGGGATATTTTAAGACTAAGTTTTCGAATTAGTCTTTTTCTAGAAATTAAAATTTGCAATTACACACACAACAGGTGTTTTATAAAGAAGGCAAACTCTTCTAAAATTGGTGTCCTCACATTTTGACAGTCGCCCTACTGGTCTCTGGCAACAGTCTTATGATGCCAAGAAGAGTCCTGGCCTTCCCTCCAGGACTGATGAAGAGCAACGCCACTCAGATACCAGAATTATCTGTGTGACTGCTACTCTCCTGAACTTAAGGTGCGTTTACTTTAATAAAACATCATGTAACAATATTTGCCATATTTGTTTACTCCTCCCCCTTATATTTCCCAAGTATTCTGTGATGTTCCTGTTGTAAACAAGTCAGGCTCCGCAGGACTTTTGTCCATTTCCCACAGCTGCTCCCAGTATGGCAGAGAACCAAATCCTCTTGGTCCAGGACAGGCTGGCACATGACCCAAAAAGCACAGGAATGCCTCCACTTTCACCTTCCCTTACCATTTCTAAATGAGCTCCTGAAACAATCTCTGCTATGCAGAAGAAATTCCTCATTATTAATGAAGACAGGGAAGCCTGCATACCACCTGATCTCAGGAGTGAAGATGTCTGCTCTGTGCTCTACAGGGTAATGTAGCAGTAGGTAAATCAATCGGACTTCCCAAAAGTAACGACCTTCTTGACCGTGATCTCGTTCGGTGCTAATGCATAGTTCACGTATACATAAAAGTGACATTTTTCCATCTTCTGACCTCTTTAGCACTGTGACCAGACCTCTAATTATTAAGTATTTTGCACTATGTATCTCAGTATAAAAACAGAAGCCAAGTCACAGGTCACAGAGGCAACGGCACTATTAACATCGACGAAATTAAATCACTCCATCCATAGTAAGCCCCTCGTGCTCACACAATTCATAACTCTAATATATACTGTCATCTGTTTAATGGGAGTGGAGATAACCTTATATCAAGTCGCATTATCTTATCTTACCTACCCTAGCTGCAGATTATCTGCCATCATTAAAAGTCTAAAACCAAGACAGAACAAAATAAAACAAGACAATATGAATTCTTAAATTGCTGTAACTTTGAATAAAAGCTGTTGAACTGCATAGTTTTTAAAATATTAAAGAGATCTTTACAGCATTCCTGTTATGTAAAATCATTTCTATTGGATTTTACATGAATGGAAAGAATCCGAAAGATAAATAGTACAATAGCTTCAAGCATGTAAAGAGCAGTGGTAGGGCCAAACTTTAATTTCTTCAGGTCTTTGCAAAAGAGTTCTGTTCTTCCACCACTGAGTGTAAGTTCTAACTTTAATAGAGGCCATCAGTCATATTGACCTCAGCTCATGAGTGGCTTCATTGAGAAAAACAAACAATCAAACTCCACAATGAGGAACAGAAACCTGAAATACAACCCAAAGCTCAACCTGCATGTTTCCAAGAACTTCTTTCTGTAACTCCAGTGATATAAACCTCAAGCTCCAGAATCAGAAGTCTACAGGTTTCCAAACAAGACAGTGTTGCCATAACAGATATGAAAACAAAGTTGTACAAACCAGAAGAGTCATCTTGCAGTGGACTCTGCCTGAAAAGAAATTCTCATTCGAGTCATCATCCTTCCTATCTTGCCAATTTGAACTGGTATTTTCAAACACTATTGCCTTGAGCTATGCACAACTCACAGACTTTTGTGCACAGTCACAGAAGCCAGTGCTGCAAAGCACCTCAACAAAAATACTGCCCTGAAAGACATAAAGAAGCACACTCCAAGATTCAGAAGTAGCCACTTATTTTGCATATTGACAGAAATTCATACTTAGCACTACTTTTCTGAGAGTCTGAACACTGACTGGTTTATTAATCGCTAATAATGCATCCGCAACACCATCTTAATTCCACAAGAACAACTCATGGCAAAGAAAAATTGCATTGTTGATAATATACATTTGGTATTTATCAATGTATGCCTCAGAAAAAGTTCCTATTAATTAATAAAACTATTTCTTCAACAGGTGAGTGTTCCTGAAGTACTGGGGGATAAATTCAGGATGATAATCTGCTATCAACCAGGATAATTTCTGACAGGATTAGAAAATTGAAGTTACTTGTAGACCTTCTGGCTGAAAGTGTTTTGTTTTCACCTCCCTACAATAAACACCCTGCAATAGAACAGGGCAAATAAAAGCCTGACCCAATTATAGTTCTTCCCATGTGTGACTGGATGAAAACTGTCCATACAACTGGGGAAAAAAAAGAAACCAATTTACTTCAAGACTGCCCAGTCTTCCAATATATGTACGTAAGACATGAAGCCAGAATTAGCATCAGGCACCACAAACCCTACAATTTACTCTTCACAAGTTTTGTATTCACTGTGATTTCCTGTTCAAGTTTGGAGCTGAAACTTTGTGTGATTTCTCTTGAAAGATATGTTAGGGACACTGCTATAACAAGTCTTCTTTTCCTTTAGTAGAAATTGCAGTTGTTCTGCACATGTGCTGTTTTAGTCAAGTCCTCATATCCAACAGTCACAGTAATGTAATTAGACAAGCACCTTCAACAACAAACTGATCTGCAAACCTGTATACATCTGGGTTTCCTGGGTGATAAATACACCAGTCACCCACTGCAAAGACCTCCAGAGATGTATCTCATCTATGTGATGCTACTTAAAGAATTTATACCTGGGACAGCTTTGTTTGGAGCCACTTTAACATATATAAAACTAAGACCAAGAAGAAAGTAGGTGTTTGTCACAAGGCAATGAAAAATCCTTGTCCAGCTAATAGTTTCAGCACTACACACAGAATAGAACTGTGCTCGTTTCACCTGGGATAGAGTTAATTTTCTTCCTAGTAGCTGGTAGAGTGCTGTGGTTTTTGCATTTAATATGAGAATAATGTTGATAGCAACAACTAAAGCATCACTGTGTTAAGTAGTGTTTACCCAAAGTCAAGGGCTTTTCAGTTTTCCATGGTCTGCCAGTGAGGAGGTGCACAAGGAGCTGGGAGGGAACACAGCCAGGGCAGCTGACCGTAATTGGCCAAAGCGACATTCCATATCATAAAATACCATCTCCAGTATACAAACAGGGAAGAATTGGCCGGGAGCTGCCAATCGCTGCTCGCAGACTGGCTGGGCATCAGTCAAGCACATGGTGAGCAACTCTAGTGAGCATTGATTGTCTCTCTTGGGTTTTATTTCTCTTTTTTCACAGTCTCCATTTTCATTACAACTATACTGTATTTCAATTATTAACTTGTTCTTATCTCAAACCACAAGTTTTACCTTTTCTTCTCCAATACTCTCCCCCACCCCACTGTAGGGGCGAGGGGGTGTCAGGAAGCAGTTGTGTGATGCTTGGTTGCTGACTGGGGTTAAACCACAACAGAAACTCACTCATAGACTCAACTGCTCATTCTGCAGCCACAGGCAGCTCACAGCTACCACCTGTCCATTGGGCTGCTCTTCCCAAGCTGCCCAGGAAAAAAGCAGTTAATCATGGAAGGAAAGTAAAACAGTATTACTGTGCAATTTAAGAGAGCTGTCTACTGAGGAATTATCACTGTGCATGAATACAAAAAGACCTTTTTTTCTTTAAAAACAACATTGGATTCTGCAGCTAATACAATAATGCAGGATATGCCAAAATCCATAGCAGATTTTGTCACTCTTGGTTTCCACAGCTTTGGTATGTCATGCAGCATGTTTATTTTTATAAAAATAAGATTAAGTGAAAATGGCATTTCAAAACAAATGCATGCTCTTTGGCCAAGTAAAATACATCATAGATGAACAACTGCAATTACTCTTAAAATAATTTCACAATGAACACGATCAGTCTTTGTTAGAGGAGAAATAGTCAATAAAAACTATTAATGCCAAACACTTACTTGCAGGTGATGGGGTGCTGCATCCGCTAGTTGGTTGGTGACTCTGGAGTCCATGGAGGGAAGGTAGTGACAGTCCACCAATAACTGGAGGAAAAAGTAATGGATATGGCGCTGCTGGATAGTGAGTCATATGTCCATTCACAGCTGGTACTGGACATGTGCGGCTACTGGTTGTCATGTTAACACTTCACAGCTGACAAATAAAATGTTGCATCACTTTAGGCCAGCAAATAGAGATCTCAGACTGTGAATGAACAGGGCTGTCAAGTCTGAAGGTACTGCTTGAGCTGGGTTGCGTGATGAAGAAAAGGGCAAATCACTAGATCAGGTCCATCTTAGATTTCATTGTTGCTTCCTACTGTTCTCTTCCCTAGGACATTCTTGCTCTGCAGACGGTGGATACAAAGTCTTTTTACTCCGGTACAAGGGTTCAATTCGGTTGCTTAAGCAAATGTTTCTCTGGGAGTACAGTTGCTCTCTACAGACGCATGCTGACAGTCTGAAGGAAGAAAACAATATATTGATTATAATATATGCATTTTTAATATATACACATAGAAAAATATTTTATCTCTTTGCTACTCTTGTTAAGTTAGAACTTCTTTATAAGTATCCCATGAGACCAGCTTGATGGTTACCCAGGAGTAAAACTCTCACCCTACTGAAACCAACAGTAGAACAGTAACTTGATTTCCCTGCCCAATGTGCTACACCAAAAGCTATTTCTGGTCTGACACAATCTTGTTTTGGAAAGTTCCAGATTTAAAAACAATGCATCAATAATCACCTGAAATATCAATACTGGGGGAGAAAAAAAAATTAATTTCTGAAACATTTCCTTGTATATGAAACCTGTTTCCCCCTAGGAGTTAGAGAACAAATGGCACTGAGGAGGCTCTCCACTCACTTTAGCACCATGGCTAAGGCAGGGCACTGAGGCACTGCATCTGAGGGGAAAAGGGAACTGCCCAAACAAATAAGCCCCAATTATTTCACAAGCTGGGTGAGTGACTGACACGCTGGCAATACACTGCTCCTGTGCTTTGCTGGGGAACTTGCTTTCATAACCACCATCTTCAAAGTCAGCAAGAGCTACACATGCCTTCCTCACTGTTTCACCCAAATGACTGTCACCTTTCAAGGGGTCCTCATTTTTTCAGTCTCTGTACCAAAAGCCTTAGGCTGAGAACAAGGCATTTCTTGTGAGACTCTCAACCACGAAATTTTCTCATGCCATAACTGTTTAAGTCTATGCACAGCAAAAGGCTGGTGGTCTTTGAATCAACCTCCCTGTGCAACACCAGTGAGTGTTACTGATGTCTTGATACTCTACCGGGAAGGCTGCAACCACTCCTTATTGCAAACAGTGCTCCTGCAGTTGCCCATGCAGTGCTCCAGGCACAAGCCAGGGAGTGCTGCAGCCGACTCCTGAGCATCACCCTGCGCAACGAGTTACTCATCTCCTCCAACGTACAGTCGAGGGAAGACAGTAGGAGCCACAGAGTAAACTCAGCCACCCAAAAGCAAGGCAAGTCCATGGCTGCCTAAAAGCTTTGCTCCCTGAGACAACGTACTACAGTCTTGCATGTGCTACAGTCAACAATCAGTAACCACATCCACATCTATACAGTACTTTTATCTGTAATTCTTTGAAATTATAGCCTGAAACCAAAGGCAAGAAGATTTTTGGGTGGGAAAACAAAGGGCGCAGTGAAATGATGTGTCAAGGTTGCAAAGCAAAATTGATGCCAGAGGAGGAAAACTTGACAATGCAACGTTGACTATCATTACTGCTACTCAGTGTACTATCTGTCAGTAAGAATTCAAATGAGCAAGGAGAAAAAAGAAAAAAACGCAACCCTGGATGCATATGTTTGGCTGTCAGAGAGCAGCAGAGTGTTTCTGCTCTATGTGGAATACCAGCAAAGGTTACCAGCTGTGCATGTTTCCAGACAGCAGTTTCTGCTGAGTGCAGCCTGCTTGAGGATAACAGAAATGTAGCTTGTAAGTATTTGATAACTGTGTAAATTATGCACAGAATACCTCTAATGCTAATGGAGGCAGATGTATGTAGAGATGAGACTGTAAGAGGGGGTATAGCAAGCTAAGGCACAGCTGCTGGCTGTGCCGAGCTCAAGGACCAGTGAAACCAGGCAGAGCTTTTGAGGGAGCTTCAATAGCTAAAATATATTGACTCATAAACAACACAAAATGAGATGAACCATCTCTGGTGCCTGTTTTGCCTAGTTAAGGCTTTATGAAGCTTAAGAGACAAGGAAAGTCAAGTTTCAAAAGAACATGCAAAAAACTAATGCTTTCTAAAGCAATTCCGCAAGAGCCGGCAAAAATACTACACTTCTAAGCGTTTGCAAAAGAAACAAAGAGGGGAGGGATGCTGATGAATACCAGCCCTAAAAATGTGTGCATGAAATTAAACACAGAACAAGGTCATCTATTTTTAAGTGATGTAAGGCTTTGAAAATAAAATTCATCTTATAAAACTCTAATACCTTCAATTACATTTCTATTAGACAGAAAAATGCAGAGCTCTTCATAACTTATAAACATTCCCAGAACCACATCAGATATATTTGCATATTTAAGTGAAAAGTATTCAGAAAAAAAGCAAATCCTTTGGGACAGAGGGGAAAAAAGGCACCCGGTGAAACTCTTTGGGCACTTCTTCATTAGTGGAGGAACACTGTCTGTGATGGATCTGGTGATGACAAAACGCAGCAGTGTACTACCTTCTCAGTATGCAAATACAAATACCTAATAAATAGTGCCAAAACTAGGCTCTAATCTTATAGCTCTGCATACTCATAATTTTACTTGAGTCATATTTATATACTGAAATTACTACCTGAAAGCAAGTTTCTCTTGCCTCAATCAAAAATCAACCTCCTTTCACCACTCACAGCCAGAAATTTTCTGCAGATAGCTGTGCTGGAGATGAGGTTTCAGAACTTGTTCTTCTCCAAAGTTCTTCAGAACTTTCCCCTCCAAATATAGGCAGAGAAGAAAGACAGTGTAAAAGGTATGATACTCTAAAGAGTGTATCATTTGACTCCAGGTAGTGTCCCTTAGGAGCATCCAGTTGTTATACATATTCACACGGCTGAACACATATCAGCAACTCCAGCTTCTTGTAAAGAAGAAAACGTCACTTGTGTTCTATGGTTACCACGAGACTTCAAGTCCCTTGAAGAGATTACCAACCTATCCCTTCCATCACAGCCCAGCAGAGGACATCACAAAGCAGAAACTGCTACAGCATAGGAAACGCAATGATCAGTTGTTCTCATTCATACCAGTTCCATGGCACAATTCCTAAGGCACACTTCACTCATGTATCACCAGACTGGCGCATTCATGTCCCTGAACAAACTGGTGAAGACTCCGCACTGGACATCAGCTGCAGATGTCTAGGATGCATGTGATTCAAGGCGAAAACATCCCTTTTGCTTAACTAAACCTGTACCACCGTGCAAAACACTGTATGAGCACCAGCTTTGAGAAAGATTTTCCTTTGTTGTCACTTGCTCTGGTAAACACCCCCCAACTGAAGCAGCATGTCCTCTCTGGACCATGACACTTGCTCAGAAGCAAGTCCCATCCTTTCCACGCTATATGGACTTGGAACATATCCTCCTCTGGTTTACACCTGGATTTCCTTGAAGAGGGAGCTCACGAGCTTACCCCAAATGGGACAGAAAGAGCCAGCTACCACAGCTGATGAGCAACTGAGAAGGAACAAGCCAAACCAACTGCAGAGTCACCTTGGTGGTGGATGACCACTCATTCATGAGGCAACAGCATGGATTACTGTCCTGTGGGAAGAAGGCAAAATTTTCAGAAAATGGCTTTCATCAAGGCACTTCAGAGGATCTACTCAGCATATGACGAAAGTCCTTTTCCATTAGACTGTTCCTTAGTGACTGCTCATGAGTACAAGGCCCTCAGTACAAGCACTATGGAAAAGGATCATACAGAAAAGTTCCTTTGAAGGTTCACCAAGAGATGATCACACTGTGCACTACTTTGCATTGAACAGCGGCCAATGACTTTTTTGACAGAACATATGCCTCCTCCTTTTGGTTTTTACAGACCTTTTATTGACTTGACTTCAGTGATAAAGCAGATGGCCACAGGGGAAGGAGGCTACAGTAGCTCTAGCACAGAGCAGAATATTTATCAGCTGCAGTTAAGGCAGCAGGTGTATCTGTCTCTTCCAAATTTCTTCTCAGTATTTGTGCAACTGAGCAGAAGTTTAAAACTACAAATTTTCACATATAAGCTCCAAATTTTACTGGATGAACAGTGACCCAGCATTTCTTATTGTCTCTTAATTTCCCATGCATTTTGCACAGGCTTTACTATAGAAAACAGTTTTGCTCTTCAGACATCTGTCAGTTCTCCTGCAGTGCACTAAATACATTGAGCCTCATTCACTATATTGCTATTTGTCTTACATTTGGTAACAATATTTGGTGTTACTGTAACATACCCCATCCTTCTAAATTTTTTACTTGTTTTTCTCTTGATTTATTTGAATTCCTAAAACCCCTTTTCTGTTACAGGTGACTTTGATGCGCATCAACAGCTGGACAGGCAAGAAGCCAAGGCAGGAGGCTTGGCCAATAGTTCAGTGTCAGTAGGAAGGTTACGCTCTGTCCTCCCTTCTGCCAACACCACCCCAATTCCACATTCCTCTTCCTTGCCTCTCACTATCCATTGCAGGGAATTAAATTGTCAGCATTGCAAGCAAAGCAGGATTTTTGCCTTTTTTTCTTCTCCTCTCACTTCTGAAAAGGTCAGTGGGGAGTTCTGCCCTACCTATGGCAACATTTGAAATTCAGCAATCGTTTTAAGATATCCATGACTGTGGCACCCAGAAAACTTCTAAGCTAAATCCACCACCCCTTCTGCCATTGTAAACTGCTGTTGCTCTTCCTGTACCACTGGGGGATGAAACCAGGAACACAGGAGAGGCACGCCAACACAAGGACACACTGCACAGAGATGGGTGCTGGGGAATTTGCTTCTCCAAGTCCAGCAGCCTGCAACATAGCTGTCCCTGAAGTTTCCAGGGTCACGGAGGAAGTATCTTCTAAGGTCATTTCCCATTTTCCTGCCAACGCCAAAAATCTCCCCCTCTTAAATCTTAGGCTAAAACAGGAACCTCTAGACTGGGAGGGCAGAGAGACAAGTTGCTCCTCTCAGAGCAACAAAAACAATTACAGAGAAATTTTGCATGCAAAACCTTTCAACAATACATTACATGTTTTTCCCAAGGGACAGAGTTGATGGAGTCCTTATTTATTAGGTGGCTTCGAGACATAATCTAATGCTGTTTTCAAAACAAGTCAAGTTTCAAGAACCCTTACTGTATTTAATGTATAGTTTGTACTGAAATCTCTGATTATGCATATGCTTTCTATTATGCTGGCTGATGGTGTTGCATTGAGCAGTACTGAATAATTCAGCAGATTTAGAGAGACTCAAATGTAAATCAGTCAGATACAGTAACAGGATAACTACACTGCCTTTAAACTCTTAAAAACACATGGAAACTTATTTCATAAGGAGGCATACTCCGTTCTGCACCAGTTCTCACTGATCGCAAGATGTTGCATTTTTGTTTTCTTGGCTAACCAACGAGACTTAATTAAACAATAAACTAGTTACCGTGNGAAAAAAAAAAAAGCCTTTGGAGTGTTATGTTTCCTTTATTAGCATAGTGATGTGAAACTAAACAGAAAAAGCAATCTAATAACAAACATTCCTTTGAGAAGGGCTCTGGGAGCAAAAGGACATCCACTTATTGTTCAGCCCATCCCATTGGTCCATATACGGCAATAAAGGTACAATAGAAGGAAACAGGAAACAGACTGGCACATCTGCATTATCTTATTAGAGGCTAATGGATATCTGAGAGGAACATGCATCTGATGCTGAATAGTCTGTACCAATCTCCGAAGCAATTACTCTTAATTAGTGGATTCTGTTTATAGACGGAACTTAGTGTACCCTTCTGTATCAAAGAGATGCAGGCATCTGGAGGGAGATATGGTTTTCTTAAAGGGAAAGCACTGCAGCACAATGTGAGGGTTGGGCTGAGGTTTTTTGGTTGTTTTTTTCTTCTTTTCTTTTTCCCAAATAAAAGCTCTCTGAAGCATAATATATTCTATTCTATTATTAATCAAAAGAGCATGCTGGTTTAAAAAAAGGAAAGGAAAAAAAAAAACCAAGACCATACTGTTAATCTCGAACTCTGAAAGTAAACACAGAAAGCTAATACTTGCATATGAATTATATGACAAAAACCACTTTGATGATAAGCAAATAAACAACCGAACCTAAAATTTTCGACCGCTGGCCAAAAAGCTTAAAATAGCAGCTTAAGTCAGAAGAACAACATCTGCATTTTGTATCTGCCAAGTCCGCAGCCAAAAAAAGTAAACCACTCTATATGACCAGATGCATGAATAAAAAAGAAAATGCATGAAACAGAACTTCAAAGTCATTTTATTGAAAAGTAGATCTGCAGCTCTTACATCCCATAACCACAATTGTCATATATTTTCAACTACAGGTGCAAGACTTCTGGGAAGAGGGAAGATAAATTGATGTAACAGAATTAAGACACTCTTACTATGACACTTTTTCTACATCTTGGTATGCAAGATAGCTGTCTGCTGCGGGACTGTGAATTCCTTTTTGTCATAAAGCTGACACTTGCAAAATGGGTTTCTGTTTTGTTTGGTTTTGTTTTTTCCCCCCCAACATTGTTAAGAGATAATTAATATAATTAATGCAATTGCTGTTTATTTGAAAATACTGTTGCGAAGTCTAAAAAAGAGGGGGGGAAAGCTTCTTTTTCCCTTTCTCCCTATGCAGCTATGCTTCGAATTGCCTGCATTGCAAACACACTGCATATGCCTGAAAAAGAGCAAATCAATCTGAAAGGGGAAAAGGAAAAAAAAAAGTGAGACACAATGACACCCATTTATTTACACACCATACAACAGTACCCTGCTGTGCCAACTATTGATTTTAGTGGAACTGAGAGTCCATGTTGGAGAGTAGCAGCTGTGAGTACACAGCCTGAATCCGCATATGGGAACAATACTCCATAAGCAGAATAACCTATTTCAGCCAACCTTCATGTATAACATCTAACATTAAAAACACACAGAGCTTACATTTCAAAACCTGAAAGGCACTATGGTTATTTGTTCCACTAAGGTTCAGAGGAGTTATTAATTCATTTGTGCTAGGACAACCAAGAGGTGTGAAGGATTGAAAATCCATGCTTCACATGTCTGTTATTCTACAGAGATGTTAATTCTGTTCTATACTATCTATATTTAAGATTCTGCCACTGCATCAGGCAATTTCTCATCTTCTCCTGTTGTCTGCTGTTTTAAAGGGCTGTTTGTAACTGAGATGTGGGGTGGTTGCATTTTTTGTCTTAATTTTTTGGGGTTTTTTTTGTTTTTGGGAGGGATGGGGGAAGTGGAAAGGGGGCAGGGAGGTTGGTTGTTGCCTTTTTTTTTTTTTTTTTAAACAGCTATCTTCATTCCATGTTTCTTTCATTACTCAGCAGTTGCCAAAACTATACTGAGTAAAGATAAATGGTTAGGTCAGGTGATGGGGTTAACAATTTACTGTGTGTACTGCCCCGAGAGCCAGATATAGTAGAATTGGCTCATGTTTATGTACAGGATGAGAAGTTGATTTCCTGTGCAGTGGCTTTCAATCACCTCTGTAAGGGACCCTCTTGCAGTTTTCTGCAGAGAATTCAAAGGGCTGTGAATACATTTTGTGCCAGTATATAGGACACTCTGCTTTGTAGCTAAATGCATCCCTTACTTTGTCACATTTGTAAAAATCCCAAAGGACAGTCAAGAAAAAAAAAGTTCTCTTTCATCTGTGGAAACCAAAGGGAGGTTAACTGAGCTTCTTGCTCCCCAAGTTTAAGTGAACTTTTACACTAATTTTCCTCCCTGAATTTAAAAGCTATTTCAATGCTTAAAATTGTTCTTTCAGTGGCATCAACACTTCTGTTCTTGTATTGTCATCTGTGTTGTTCCTAATTAATGTTTCCAAGGATGTAAGACAGTAACTCCATACTGAGAATACCCTAATTGAGAGACTATTCCATGTGCTGCAGAGGTTTAGGAGATCAGAAATTTGCCAGACCAAACATGTTTCCCTGTTCCTGCCCATACACAAAACTCTAAGGGAAAAAACATATCACTTCTCTCAAACACAATCAGATGACCCACAATTTCAGGAGTACAGAGTAGTCAGCAAAAAAACAAGCTCTTAAAAAGCAGGTTGGGCCTTCAAGTCACATATAAGCAGAAACTCCAGTATGAGCTTTTCCTACACAAGGTGCTGTGCCAACTGCTTTAATTCTCCAACTACATTTTTTCAGCAGTTTTTCTGTGTTCCTGCACAGTTTCTCCCTACAGTTCAGAAAAACTAGACTGGACTTCGCAATCCAAATTATGTTTTATTGTCCTATGTGGCCAACCAGAAGGTTTTGTTCCTAGCTGCTTTTATGCAAGATGGCAACCATGAAGATGAAACATTATCGTTGATGGGATTAAGGAACCTATCCTTTGCGTTTCCCCCTCATCATCAAATCAAGGCAGGGAAAAAGAACCACAGATAACAAAGGTAAGCTGGAACCAGCATCAAAATGATTCTAAGATTTAGGAATATTTACACAGGCCAACAGGGAGCACCTTAAACTGATAGCGTACTCAACTACCTACAAACGAAAGGTAGCATCTCCGATTAAGTTCAGAATAGGACATGCTCCCTCTCCAGCAAAAACATCTTCCATTGGAGATCTTCCCCTTAACTGGCAATTAATTGGTCTTTAACCCTAGCTACAAGGCACCTCAAGATAGTAAAACATGGATTCCCAGCCAAGTTTTTGTGAGAAGAGTTCTTGGAAAGAGATGGGAAGCCAGGGGAAGGGAGGCTGATTAACCAAAGAAAACCACATCCTGCTGCCTATGCTCAGTAACATCATCCAATATTCTGGGACATGCAGACATTTACAAGTATGTCAATCACTTCCCAAGTGGCATTACAGCTAGAAGGATGTGAGGAATCTGTCTGAAGCCTCCCAGCATGCTCTCAGAGTTTTCATCCTTAACCTTCTAGCTGATGAGAAACATGTCACGGTGACCAATAGCAAATACAGCACTTACCATCACTGCAACTACTAAAAAGGTCTTATACTGACTGTTTATAACTTTTAAGAGGCCTCCGAGATCAGTAAGAGGGGGTCAAGTAATGTTATTGTTTTGGTGACAGATGGAAGATCCCTAGTAAATGATCGTAGCCTGGGAGTCATTACAAGAATGGAGTACTTCATCTGCCCAGAAGCTGAAGAGGAAAGCAACTTTGGAGGGCAGTTCCTTGACAGCAAAGTACGCCTCTTTGGGAGGCCAACACTCTACAGTCACAATGTGCACTACAAAAACAGGATGACAGGATCCTCCTTACAGGAGAGCATAAGGACATGCAAGACCACTAATAACAGTGATGAAAATACATGGGTACTGGTCTCAAAACCCCAACCAGTGAAGCCAGGAGTCAAAGACACTGGCTCATCAAATGCTCTGGGACTGGCAGATGCTGAAAACATTAGTTTTCATGGCTATGCTTTATCTGTACATCAATGCAGGTGATGTAAAGTCATCATAGGCTTATGTTGGGAAGGATCAGGGCAATTTAGATCTACAGCCTTTGCTATTAGTCTTTTGAATAAGACATTGCTAGAGATGGTTGTCCAAGCACAGAAGCAAGGCTCATTTGTGTGTTCAGCCTTAGAGGTATCTTCCTGAGGAATCTTGGTCTTAGCAGAACCATCACAATAAAGCAAAGCAGCACACCCTCCCCTTGCCTGAGGTCATTTGGGTAGTCTTACTCTGCATGGACCCATATAGGGTATCTTTAGTGGCACTAGAGATGAAACATAGCAGTCAAATTCATCCAGCTTGGATGTCTAGCCACAGCTGCAAATGGTGGCATTAGACTTGCTTTCATCACCAAATTAAGGAAGAAAATGCTCTACATTTTCAATTTCCACTTTGTTCAGTATCTGGACAACAAGTAAATATAGATCTTTTAGTACCCCACAATGGCAGAGATGTGCTGCCTGGAAATGCACTGAAGGGTCAGTGCAGTATGTGATCTTTACACACCATGAAAAGAAACAAAAATACTTCAACAGTAATTGAGATAAACAAGCAGGAGAATAAAACTCTGTTTAATTTGGAAAACACATGCCACAGAGGGATACTCTACCTCAGCTCAGCACACTTCACTTTATAAGTCACACAGAGCAGGATCCTGCAAGAGTTCACTTAACTGCAAATAAAAATTCTGCTATGTGGAGTAATCTAAACTCATTGTTGGATGAGCATGTGGATTCACTCAAATAATGAATAATGTTTATTCAGGAGGCTGCCTGAGAAACCCCAATAAGGACTTTGTAAGGGATGTGCCTAAATTGTGAAGTGATGTAGGCTTCCCAATTCCCAGACAGAGCTGGGAGGGCAAGACACTTTGCTCAGGAGGCAGGTTCAACCCATTAGTAGCCCAGCTAATCGCACTACAAGGCTGGAAGTTCTACTTCCTCCGAGCTGTAGTAGTTTGCATCCTTGTTGCACCCACTTATCAAGTGTGGACAGTGATCCAAATGGAACAGCAGGGAAAAGAGGGTTCAAGCACTGGTTGTGAACTTTGTTTCTAAAGACTAGCCTGTTGGACTAGAGGTGCATCTATCATCTTAGTATCATTGAGGTGTGGACGCTGTGCTAACAAAAAATAACACACATAACTTATCACCTTTTGTTATATACATCAAGTGTAGTAGTATGTCTGCTGAAAGGTTCTGTAATTCCTCTGAGTTATTAGTCTTCTGTCCTGCTTTACCCAGATGACAATTCTGCTGCCTACATCAGGCTCCTGAACCTTCACTTATTACATATCACAAGTTTCAATATATTCCCAGTAAGACTCCCTGAGGGTCAACAGAACATGCCAGAGGGCTGGTGGAGATTGTGAACATCTATTTTAAAACCTCTGTTCTCTGTAGCTCCCTGTCACAGGAACAATAGGGTAGCAAAATTAGGAACAAGCATAGCCATTAAGTAGGAGGGCATAAAGCCATAGAGTGGATTGCAGAACAAAAATAGCATTTTTATTGTCAATATTTTGCTTAACAGGGAGCCAATAAAGCAATTGCAAAATGCTAATAATATGCTCAGATAACACTGCACATGTAAGCACCTTCAGAGTCACCCTCTGAATCATCTGAAAATGTTGCAAAAACCTTATCAGTCAGGTCATAAGGACAAAGATGCAATAATCAATCATAGTAGCCACAAAACCAGCACATCTTTTCCACATTCTAGCATTGAGAAGATCTATATCCCAGAATTGTCTATTAGAGGTGCTGGACAGATGGATTACATTGTCAGAAAAACCAACGTGAACTACGACCTTACATTTCACTTCCAAAAGCAACCTAACAGGAGCCTAAGCACTGGCAAAATTCAAGGAGACTTGTGTCATGCTCGCCAGTCTGCAAGGCAGAACTTCTTATACAACACAAAGGTATTTTTGCAGTGTAGGCAAGTGTGTGAATTAACTGCACAGCAATCATCCCTAACAAGCCCTTCTCTGAAAGTATCTTTCCAGTGGTAAATGTAAGACAACTTTCCCACTTCTGTGGACAGAGAAACCAGCCTGAACGACTTCATGTTCACTGTGCAGAAGTATGTTGCATGCAGACTCTAAGGGATGGAGGCAGGTAATATGCCACCATGAAGCTCTTAGACCTGCACAAACCTGCTGTTTTATTTAAGCATTTTAGCCATAACCCAGATCAAACACTTATTAGGGCAGCAGCAAGCTTCTGAATGCAGAGGGATCACTAATCTTTTAGCTTCACTGGCAGAGTAATGTATTAAAATTATGGATTTTTTAAGACATTCAAGGAAGTAACAGTAAGCATTTTCATAATTATGTCCTGAGATATGGGTTAAGAGTGAAGCTCTCAACAACATTTGGAATGCCAAAGGAGCGCTAAACTTGGCTAACAGGGCCAAAGATGATGACTCCTGTGGAAAGGCAGTGTGGTTCCTCCAACAAGACTCCAATCAATTCTAAACCACCACAAGCAGAACAACAGCAAGGATACTCAGCCTTGGCAACAAGATGACCATTTCTGCAACCTCCAGCCCACACACATTCAATAAATGTAAGCCAGTAAGAGAAGCAAAGCTCTCAAAGCTGCCAGCAGCACCTTGCCCCTGTGTGCTAGCAGTCAAAACCAGTATGCTGCTGACTGTAAGCCAGCCCAGGCCCATCTCCTGGTACCGACAGCACCATCTTCGCTGCAGCCACCCATCCTTCCTTTGTGTTACCAGGATGTGCAGTCTGAGTCACTTTGCCAGGTAGTCTGTATTTGTATATCATCATATGTATGCATTGTATAATAATAATATATCCAGAGCCAGACAGCCGGGCAGGTATGCATTCCATACCACTTGCTACGTGTCTGGTAAATGCCCTTCCCCACTGCAGCAGAATGACCTTACCAAGGCTCTTCCTGCATGATTTTCAGGACAGCAGCACTTTACAAGTCAGGATCCAGCAGCCCAATATACTACAAAGAACACAGAAGAGTGAGAAGCCTGGAAGCCCAGCTGGGTGCCCAAGGCTGATAATGGAGTCTGACTTAACCATGAAAATACCAGCAGCCAAGTAGAGCATATCTTGGAATTGGGAACGTCAAGCCAGACATGTCACAACAGAGAGTGCTTGTCTAACAGCACCTGAAGTCCCTTCAGCAGATGAACATATTAGATGAGCAATTGGATTCATCCCCAAGAAAAAAAAAAAAGGGGGAAAAAAAAAAGAAAAAACAAACCAAAACAGGATCTTAGTTACTAACAGAGAGACACTCAAACTCCACTTATGTCTTTTGTGATTATAATCAGGTCAAAAAAATCACTAAGCAGAATACTCCAGTCAGAGATGGCTGAAAGGTACATGTTGATTCAAGCACATCCCTTGGTATTATCCCAACTGCATCCTCCTTCCAGCTAATGCTGTCTGTGCTAACTGGAGTTCGGACTGTTGTCCATTAAATGGGGTCTCACAGAGTACCATATGCTAAAGCAAATCCAAAGTAAGCAGAAAAAAATAATTTATGTCCTCAAAATGATGCATAAGCAAGAGAATGCAATAACAATGCCAGCTAATGGAAGTAATCTCTCAAATAAGTGACTTCTGTAAACCCTGTCATGTCCTTTATACAAGCCACAGTTCTTGGAAGATATTTCACCCATATGGATCTCCAATTCCCAACGTGGCATCCACCACTACAGGGAATGTGACATGAAGAGAACCATGTTTCTCCACAGTGCATATCCAAATTTTTGAGGGAGAGGGGAAGGGAGCAGAAATGTGAAGAAGAATGACCATGTTGGGTACAGTCACTGTTGCTTAATCTGGTAACAGATGTGACGACCCCCCCCTTTCATGAATGCAAATCTTGTGTATGCTGTCAGGGATTCACAGCAAAAACAGTCTGAAAAAACCACCTCAGCAAGTATAAATTATTATGTAAAATGAAAAGTGACTAAACTATGTAGAATATTTTGATATTCAAGGACATACTGCAAGCAACATACCTGACTGAATGACACACAAAAGAATATTCCACGAAAAATGATGCAGAGCTCAGATACAGCAAAAGATGGAAGAGATATTGAAGACAATCAAGAAAAAGCACCCTCTGGAACATTCCTTTGTATAAACAGCTGAATTTACAACATGGACTAGGTCTAATATTCATGCAATCACTATGCCCCTGTTTTTTGCCAGAGAAAAACATGTGGGTTTCTTTTTTAATATTATACATCAGAAATTAAGAGATACACTCCTACAGTAATAATGGGAATACAGGTGCTAAAGAAAACCATAGGATCTCCTCCCTTTTAACACATTATATAACCACAGTGATATACCTAGAGTACAGTTTTACCATGTGTGAGCTACGACATTTCTTTCCTGCATGTGTTTGAACAGTAATGATGGGCCTTATTAAAAAAAAAAAAAAAAAAAAAAATCAGGTGTATTGTCTTTATTACAAGAGTATAAGGGTTTTGAAACAGGAGGAAATACCTATTCTCTTGTACAAAGAGGAATGTAAAAATGTAGCCTCTACATGTCAGATCTAAGCTTCAAAGACCAAATGCCTAAAAAGCAGAATAATATGAAAATTTGAGAAATGCTATAGTGAGAACTTAAATTCCACTCTAGCATTTGATTTAGTGATAATCCTCCAGAACCAGTTCTGCATCTGATAAACACAGGTTTAAGATCCAGCTGTTGACACATGTTAAGGAAATGAAACACATTATTCCTATATGCAGTTCACATTTTTCTGGGTGAAACAAAGCACACTTGTAGCTCATTTCTCTAAGGCACTTTTTAAAGCAGTAAGTAGAACTGAAAGTCATCTACATGAAGCAGTATCATCTGACGTGCTAAAAAGATCTGAGTTAAACAGCTTAACTGTCACATCCACTCTTAAGCCTTTGAAAAATCAGGAAATCAAATTTAAGATTTACCCATAAAACCCAAGGCACACAGTTCCTTGACATTACAACTCTGCTTCACATATCTCACTGCAGAGGTAGGTTGGCTGCTCATTGAACCTCTTCAGCTCAAGAAAAACAAAAATAAAAGTGACTGAAGGTAGAAAGTTGGGTTCCCTAGAACATCACCAGCCCTGACTAATAACAACCACAATAATAATATACTCTCCTTTAAGAAATTCTCCACTTTAAAAGAAGAAACAAACGGCAGAAGGTCCGGCAAGTCGTGATGAAGGCACCCAGTTGTCATCCTTTTGAACAGAACCCATCATTTAGCCATATACCAGCCAACCAAGACTATTTTGTCCCTCAGTTTTTAAAAGCACGTAATTCTAAACAATTATGCTACTGAATGGTCCTGAATGTTACTGAATAGCAAATGCATCAAACAGGAAACTAAATTCTAAAATTCAAAAGAAGCATACACATAAAAGGGGAAAGGGGAAAAAAAACCCCGCACACTTTTTCAAAACAACATACAAAATTACATAGCAATAGTGTAAAAGCTTCTGGACAATTTCCTTCTCCTTGCCTCCAATGGAGGGTTTATTCCAGAGAGACAACCTTCAACAGTCAAAGCCTGCTTGTAAATATAGGAACACGGGAATTGCTATACTAGGTCAGATAAATAGTACATTTAGTTCAGTAACCTCTTATTTGACAGCAGCCAGCATCAGATGCTTCAGGGAAAGGATGATGAAATCTCTAGGAGAGCAATTACAGAAAAAACTTTCCCATAAAATTTCTTTCTAACTCACATCATTTACTGTATGGCTTATGCCCTGTAACAGGACACTTTCTTCTTGTCTTTTTGTTTGTTTTTGCTAGCCTGAATAATACAAGTAACACTAAATGATACTCCAAGCACTGTGGATATCTTCTATATCTATAGTCCATATGTTTTTAATCCTCAAAACTGTTTGCCCTAGCAGAATTGAGAAGGACAGAGTTTCAACATCATCAGTTTGCAGCTTAAAATAATATTCTGCTCTGCTTTTAAAAAAATTCTCACATTTTCCCTGGATGATCCTATGTAGTTATAGGACCTAGTGTAGCAGAGTAAAAGAAAAGTTAAGTGGATGTAACTGACTTTCTTCAAGAGTCCCTTCTGCTCTGCTTTTCTCAACACAATTTACTGCAGTGACTCTTCAGAAAGCAGCTTAGAGAAGGCAGAAGTAACTCCAAAATTCCTTTCCCTACATCAAATGTTTCACCTTTCCTTCAGGACAAATATTAGTTTCTTTGTCAAATTTACTTGTTTGTCTTAATTGCTAGTATACATTTCTTCAAATGTCACTCTTCTAGTTAACAACTTCCTTAGATTTCAGGGCAAACACTTCTCAGGGTAGGAAAAAAAAAAACAATTCTTGAATAACAAGTCAAGAGTAGCAAGTTATTTCTCTAATTGAGGCAATGACTTTCTACTAAGATTGCACTACAATTATCTGTGTAGTCACTTCTATGTTAAAACCCTAGGTAAATATTAGTAAAGAAACAATTATATCAATTAATAATAGCAACTGACAGATAAACACTATCAAGAGGACTCCATTCTCTTCCCAGACAAACACAATGCCTGATTCCAAAAGAAGGCAGAAGGGTAATAATATGCACCCAAGCTGTCCAAAACCTGTATTTGCATCTGCAAGTAAACACTTAAGCTCTGTAAACACCAAGCCATTACCAGTCTGCTTGCCCCCTCTCAACTGGGCCACAGCAAGTGGCTAATGGGTAAGCTCCAGAGGAGCAAGGACACTGGCTCTGGGGCAGCATGCTCCATCCATTGACCTCTAGTTGGCTTTAAGGTCACTTGGGATTCATCCATGCTGGCTGAAGTCTGTGGGCTATCTCCAGGATTTTTGGAGTAGGCTGAACATTTGCAATTTTTCGTAATACGTTCACACAGTCTATATCCATATGTCTTCATCTGCAAGTCAGCTCAAGCATGGAAACGACTAGAGCATGAGAAAGTATTAGACTAAATTATTTCAGCAATCACATTACTTTTGGTAAACTGCCTCCTGCAAAACCAAAGCATCTGCTGCTCAGAAACGTAACTTCCAAACATAAAAACTTTTCAAAGTGTATGACTTCGTAAAGGTTTGGATGATGGCAATCCTTCAAACATTATTGCTGCAAACAACAGGAGCACAAGAAAATCAGCCCTCTGAAATCAGTTCTTACTGAACACCTGAGCAAGGAAAGGCTAAATAGGTGTTTTTTGTTTTTTTTTTTTTAGTTTTCATTTTTGAACAAATTTTTAAATGTTCATTTAAGCAAAAATCATCAAACATTAATAAACACAAGTTCACATACACTGTGAATATCACACTTCCAGGTTCCCCAGACTCATTTAAAATTACATTCTCCCATTCAGTTCCACCTACCTATACTCAAAGTTCACAGCAGAAACGCCAAGTCTGGTCACTGCTTGAGGTTCAGGCTGTAAGAGGAATTAAATGCATGGAAACAGATGCTGATGGAGAGCTGGGAAGTCTCATTTTTATCTTGTCTATTCTTCCTGCAGGTCCTTCCAAACAAATTCAATGGGAAGATTACATGGCATGGGCAGATAAGAAATGGAACTAGGTCTGCATCCAAGGACCAGTTCATACTCACATGTGACCTGCCCCTCACAAACATCAAACAGATTCCAGAGAACCTAGCCCAGGGAACTCTCAGCCCAGGGCTCCTGGTGCTCTGGGGGCTGACAGCACAGGTAAGCACTGCTGAACATCTGCAGGATCTCCCCACAGGGACAAAAAGCAAATGCCATCACCTACCAGACAGGACAGGAGGGAACGATGAGCCTCAACATAGCTTCTCAAAGTGTCTTAAATACTAGGCAGGGTAGAGTAAAATGGATGCCTTTGGGATTTTACAACTGTCACTATAACAGTTTTCTTCATTATTCAAGGGGTTTAGGACATGCTTACCCCACGATCAGCAGTCAGAGGCTCAAAATAACAGTGTTGCACTATCAGCAAAGTGCAAAAAAGAAACTGTAACTCAACCAGCTTAACTGGGATGTCTCTAAAAGGGGACAACATGTAAAAGGTGAGTTCAAAAATACTAGAAACCACTTCTGAGTACCCTCAAACTGACTGAAATATTAAAGAGTCGGGGGGTGGGGGGGTGGAGGAAAGCGTTGTGACAAGTAATCTAAACAAACGTTAAAAGAGAAGTTTGACAAAGATGAAATATCTGCCAAACACCCAAAATATAAATGAAACTGCCATTCAGCCAGGGCCAAATAAAACAAGACGCAGCCAGGCAGTTTCTGACAGAACAGTAAGGGCATTGTTAGGTCTTCTTATAGACCTCCTTTCTTCATGCAGGAAAAAAAAAACCCAGGAGGGGAAAAAAAAGGCACACCAGTATGTGGCAAAGTGTGCCTCCATTTCAGTGCACACCTCAGGCTCTCTGCATTTATCTGTGAAACAAAGGGGATCCGGGGTTTGCCCATGGTGTCTGCTGAGCACTGCAGTGCTGCACATGCTGGAGGTTTCCAAGGATTGGAGCAGGAGATGTTCAGAGCTAAGAGGGAAAGCCCAGCAGGAGGAAGGAAAGGGACTGAGGGAGTGGTAAACTCATCTGAAACACTTAGCAAGACTTTAGGCTTATTTCGTTTCAAAGGCTAATTAGGACTTTGAATAAAGGACCTCTTCACTAAACATATAACCACCTCACCATTCCAGTGACTGCTGAAAATCAAAGGTTACAGAATGAACATACATAAGGTCTTTATGCTTCTAATGAACAACAAAACAACTTTTCTCATAAGTTTCCTAATAAAGAAGCAAAATATAGCACAGAGAGTATGACGCCAAAAAAACCCAAATCAAAAAAAATCCAACTCATAAACTCTGCAGGCTTTCTGAACAGTATTTTGATCTTTTCAGAAATGAACAATAAAGCAGCATATTCCCCACTACAAGCTTCATTTTAGGATCAAAAGGACACAGAAGCATATACATTCAACTAACAGGGAGAATACAAAAGCCCATTAATGGAAAACAAAACAGATTTTAGAAACAAAACTACAGTATAAATGTTACAGGGAGACACTGATGTGTGTTCCTCTCTTTGTGGTAACAGTTCAGGAGGAGTAACTTCTGAAAGTGGCGCATTGACTTCCAACTTCACAGCTTTTCAGGATATTCACCCTTCTGTGACTGCTTAACGTGATCTCTATTTATAGCAACTTTTTTTGCAACTGTTATCATATGGTTATTAAAATGAACAGGCAGAATCACAGAAACACTGCAGCAGCCAACACCAGTGACTGAATAAAAGATACTACTTCAGCACACGCTTCTGCTTGTAACTTGGGCAGCTTTGAGATTTTTGTTGGCAGTGCTCACTGTGCAGGTTAGGAGCGCCCAGTAGCAATGCTGGAAGCGTGGGCTGGGGCTGACCCAGGGGTGTGAGCCACTGCATGACCCCTACTCAAAACAGCACCTAATGTTAGCTTAGAGCACCCACTTCCCTGTCTGGCCTCCCAGCCACCCAAACCAGTGCAGTCATAGGGTGACATGGGCTCACACCCAACCCAGGGCTGCTCCTGGGAAAAATGGCAACTCTCTCCCAGTCCAGCTGTAGCCTTCAAGCAGCAGACTCCCTAGAAAAAGAAGATCCCTATGATACACTGCACCCTCCCCTCCCTACTCACCCACCCAGCCAGAGGAACACTGCTGGGTATAGAAATATATGCATATTTAAATATGGAAACTTACTTAAATTTCATTATGACAAACATGGTTACGAGTAAAAAAAGTATTTATTTTAAAAGTTGATTGTTGACTTAAGCTTCATTTTAAACCTGCTAGCCAAAAAAAAAAAAAAAAAAAGACAACCCAAAACCCTCACAATTTTGAGTCCATTAATTACACATTTAACATTTAAAACCATCATATGTCATCTAAAAAAGAATCGATTGGGTTGGAAAAAACCTCAGAGATCATTAAGTCCAACCCTTGGTCCAACTCTAGTCAGTTTACTAGATCATGGCACTCAGTGCCACGTCCAATCTCAGTTTAAAAACCTCCAGGGACGGTGAATCCCCCACCTCTCTGGGCAGGCCATTCCAATGCCTGATTACTCTCTCTGTAAAGAATTTTTTTCTAATATCCAACTTAAATTTCCCCTGGCAGAGCTTAAGCTCCTGCCCCCTTGTCCTATTGCTGACTGCCTGTGAGAAGAGACCAACCCCTACCTATCACTCTATCACTGGTTTTTACTACTTTTAAAACGTGAGTCCATTGGGAGTGCCAGGGCCTGGAGTCCCAGACAGGAAGGGATGGCCAGGGGATGGCCCAGATCCATGGGGTAAGCAAATGCTCCTACTGCAGCAAAACCGTTCTGGTCCCAAGCAGCTGGTATGGAGCAGGTATGAGCCAAGATTATAAACACCAGTTGAAGTAATCTCCACAACTGCAGCTTCTAAAAGCTCAAGAAAGGAATCCTAAGAAAACCTGAAATAAAAAAATTGAATATACACTTCCCAAACATAAGTTTTCCACACTTCCAGATCAGTTCTCATCAGAGGGCTACCTGTATTTGGCTTGCATCTAACAGCCTCCAAGATTCAAGGGACAGAAATCCAGGCTAAGGACCATTCAAGTCTTCACACAGCTCCTTTCTTACCCTTGTAGCCAGAAAATGCCAACAGATGTTCACGTATGGCTGGACAGAAGCCTCACTAGGCACCAAGGCACCATCTGGAATGAGAGACCTGGGCACAACGCAACCACCACAGCTCATGGGGTCAGTCAGATGGAAAAACTAATTCACAGAGACAGAAGGGGGAGTTTTACAAACCCTGACTCCTCCAGAGAAGGACACTTCAGAAAGACCAGGAAACAAATTGAATTTTTTTTGGTTTAGTGAGAAAGGAGATGACTATACCGCATAAGGGAAACCCCAAGGCTGCATCTCACCTCAATGGGGCTTGAAAAGAAACATTAGCAAGCTAACAAACTTCAAGGCTTATTATTCTCAGTAGGATTTAAGGGCTACCTGAAGAAGGTCTTAGGAGGTATGAGGTGGGAATTTCTGTTACACAGACACAAAGGTCTCAACATCTTAAAGATGGATTACATTCATCTCAGGGAAGAAGCAGCTCAAAGGTCAAGATAAGAAGGTGCAAGTGTACTTTTTTTGTTCTGCAATCTCAGCTTATTGCTTATAGTCTACATGGGAAAAATAAATCCAGAGACCATATTGCCTGTTTTGTATTTTAATTAAGTGAGTGCCTGGAAACAAGCTATAGGTTTTTTTCCACTGCCTTCTCTTGTTAGCTGCCCAAACACAGGCCTTTCTATAACCATGTCATGGATCAAGAGATTAATTAAACACAAACAAAAACCCTACTGGCACATAAGCTAATTAAAATGTCTCTACCAATTTCACCTTTGCTTCTCTTCTTAGAAACAAATACATCCTCCTTTGACACAAACCCCTGTGTTCTGCAATCCCGATCCCTCTCCAGCTATCTGTGGTTCTTTTGCCATTACAGCATATGGCATTTCAGAAAGGCTCTGATGCTGCCATTTTCTTGCCCCACTCCCAGAGATGCACAGACTGAATTCCATTCATTGTGGGCAATTTGTTCATGTCCAATTTACCCAATGCTCTCTGCAACAATTTAGTGTTATGAATGGCTATTGCTAGCCTGCTGCTGTTCACTCCTTAAAAAAGAAGTTTTGGGGGGCGCTATTTTTTGGTTGGTTGGTTTCAGTGGCTTTTCTAAAATATTCTATCAAAGTAAAATACTTTTTCAACTCTCTAGTGTTGTAGAGCCACGTTTAGTTGCTGTACTGAGTTTTGCTGGTATAGCAGCCGATACAGTGGCACGGTTCCAATTTGTAGCTGAAACAGAGTTGGTAATTCATTGGTGTGCTCCTTATTGCTGAGCAAGGCTGGCACAGCAGCAAGACCTTCTCTCATGCCCATTCTGCCCTGCACCATCCCTCTCCAGTGAACAGGCTGGAGTGGGCATAAGACTGGAAGGGGACACAGCTGGCACAGCTAACCAGACCAACGGGATATTCCAGACAACACGATGATGTGCTCAGCAGTGAACACTCAAGGAATACAGAAGGAACGGGGAACGTTTATGGTTATGGTGTTTGTCTTCCCAAGCAACTGCCATGTGCACTGAGGCTACACTTTCCAGGAAGCAGCTGGATATCTGCCTGCTGATTTGAAGTAGCAAATGAATTACCCATTTTGCTTTGCTTGCATGTACAGCTCTTGCTGTCACAATTAAAATGTCGTTATCTTGATCCACAAATCTCTTCACCTTCCTTCTATTTTCTCCCTGCCTCATGGCAGAGTGCAGGAGTGAGCAGCTGGGTGAGCAACTGGCTGTTGGCCAAGGCTAACCCAACACAAGGCTATAACAGCCAATAGTTCTCTTCTCGACCTCCTTCTTCATCTCTAGCTATCTTAATTAATCTAATTAACCCATATTAAATTAGCAAATCAAAGAAATGTCTTGACATAACAGCTGACTTGGCTAGCATCACTGCATGCTTGGAATCCCAACAGATTTACGCAAGGTTACTGGCTGAACCTGGATGCCTCCTCAGGCCAACCTCATTCTCTCTAATCTACAGAATAAATTTAATGTTTTAATTTATAAGAATAATTTCAGGCAATCCTTAGGAAAAGGGAAGACCATAACAGTACAAATGTGATATAACCAGCTACATTTATATGTACCTTCCTCCATTTCCACCCATGACAACAGAAAGGATATCGGAACTTCAAGATCCCTGATGGATCCAGGTAGTAGTAACACAATTAAGCTGTGTTGAATGTATGTGAGGGACAGGGTACTGGCAGATGCTGGAAGAATGACACTGAGAGCTGTAAAGTTGCTCATATCTTTGTCAAATGAACATAAAGGCACTAATAAACCAAAACTACTTAGGTACTTCAGAGTTGTACATAACCACATAGGGCATAGGGGAGAGGGCTGCTGGATTGTATCTTCAGATCTGACAGTGATTTGCTAGTGACTTCAGGAAACTCATTTGAACTCCATCTGACTCAATTTTTCCATTTGTGAAATGGAAATCAGCATGCACTTCCATTTTAAGATAAGTGAAATACTCAAGGCTGGCAACATCATTAAGTACAAGTAACTAATATCTATTAGTACCTGGTGTATGCAATTGCCCCTTTAAGCGGTTTTCCTGAGGGTATGGGGAAACATGACTTACAGTTCAGTACAGATAACAACTTCATTTCAATAGCCATTCTGAAAAGGGCAATGTACATGCTCCTAAATGAATTCCACATCCCAAATCAATTCAATGCCTAAGAAGAAAAAAAGTATCTGCTAGAAAATCAGGCAAAGTATTCTAAGAAGGCTGTTTTATCTATCTGAGATGATTCCTGCATCTCACAGTGATTTACCGTAATAGGTAATAACTAGTGTACATAATATCTGGTTTTTAATAACCACACTTCCATTATATTTCATTTCCCATAGGGACTATTTGTATTTTTTCATATCTTTTAACTGTAAAACTGTAAACTGCTATAATCAAGTACTGCTTTCTCTTGTATTCTGGACATCCTCAGTTGACTCTAATCACTGCCTGCTGAACTTATCTTCAAAATGTTAATCATGAATTGAAATAAAAATTGATATTATTACATTACATACTGCCCCATTCATTCACTCTTCTCTGCTTAACACAGGCAATACAGAATATAAAGAACTATAAAACAGAACAGAAAAAAACCCCACAGAAAAGTAAAAGTGAAAAAATAAAAAAAGGGGAAAAAGAAAAATTAAAAAAAAAAAAAAAGCCAAAAACTGGGTCTGAAGAAGACAAGAACTAGAGAAGACAATTGAAAAAAGTTAAAGCCCATGCTGCTGTCCCTGGTATCTGTAAAAGAGATGTAGGCTCTGAAAGTATGTCTTGAGGTACTGGTACACCATTCACTGTAACTCTGGATAAAACAAAGTATATTTAAAAATAGCACAACTGATGCATCTGTGTATCATACACTACTTTTATGGGAACTTGGGATTTGCTCCTGCAACCATCTACTAGAACAACTACATGAGTGGAATATATTCTAGAAGGTGTCAAAAAACCCAAATGTTTGAGTGTGTATATCAAGTTGTTAAATAGGCTGAACTATTCAAACCAAATCCACATTAGGGGAACTGGTCACTTCAGAAGGATGCCCTGACTCGAAGGGTCACTGGACAGGGGTGTACTACCTGATAACACCCACAGTGACACCTTCAGCAGCCTCACACACAGCATTTCAGAGATATCCAGGTTTCCAGCATCAAAACAATGCCACATTGGGGAGACCTAAAATCCATACACCCAGCACAAAAGATGCATGCACACACACACACAAATGTTTTGGTTTTCTCTGCTTTAATAGGAAAAGCTAATAGTACAAAGTAATAAAAGCAAACTCCAGTGTGGTCCATCACTTTTTCTTGATCAGTAAAACCAAAAAAAGCTGGCTATAACTGCACCCAGAAGAGCAAGACAACCATGGCCTTCTTGAAAGTAAAGATCTCCTTAGGAAATAGTTTTAGTGGAACACAGAAATTAATGCTCTCAAAAATCCCCCTGTCCTTTAACTGGACACTGTCATAGGAGGCAACTAACATTTCTTAGCTTCCCCTCAGAAGAAGAAAGGGACAAGTATCTGCAAGGAAGGTTTGGGAAAATCTCACAAATGAGAAGTTGGCCAGATAAATTCAGCCAGCTGGAAAGTAAAATCAATGAACTAAAAGCATTATTAATTGAGACAACTGAATATGGACAGAGGCAAAACTACTGACAGAGCAGAGGAGATAAAGCAGACAAACCATTATCACCAAAAGTAAATAACATTGAATCAGTCAGATATGATCAAAGGAGTATGTACATAAGTACTGGTGATATTACTTCTGAATTTGATTTATTTTATCTTAAGTCACAGTGAATATCATTTAAGCAAGCCAGCTCCTTCCAGGTATCTTGTTAATATCCCCTAACAGGAACAGGACTGAATGCCCAGACAGTAACATATTAAATGAAAAGGCAGAAAACACCCTAACTAGATAGAAAGGCACTATAAACTCAGGATAGCTAACAAATCTCCTATGTACTGTAAAGCAAGAGGCCATCATTATCATACCTTCTGGCCAATCATAAACATTGGGCATGTATTTTCCCCCTGACCCTGGACTAATGCAATTCTCTGCATATGTAAAAGGAAAGACTTCAAGTCGTGGCAAGTTCCTCATGTCTCCCATGAAACTCTTCCCTTTTCCTCTCCTGTTTATGGTTTCAATGTGCATACTCAGGGAACAGCTGTAGACCTGATGCCCACAGTGCAGGGACCAGCCCCATGAAGTGCCTGCCTGTGTAGCAGCATTGACTTCCTCCTGGGCTGATGTGTCCAATACACTTTGTTTTAGGTCCCTGCTTCAAAAAGAGAGGTCTGTAAGAAAATTTTATCTAACGGAAATAACAATATCCAGGATATGGTAGGTAGTACTCCTCACTTTAAGTATCAGTCCAAAGATATATCAGACAGGACTATGGTTCTGATTTCAGGATAACATGAATTCAACAACAGCTGTTGAGAATTGATACTCAAAACTATTTAGCAGTTGAAAATGGGTATCACACCCCAGGCTTTAGCCAAAATTCTCTTCTGGCAATAACAGTCTCCAAATTTCCCCTGCAGCTGCAACTCCATGTCCTCCTTGCATCTGTTTTTTCATGCCAGGCTGTCTCTTCCTTTGGTAACTGTAACTATGCAGAGCACACACAAATATGGTAAGGAGACTGTACATCACCAGCACAACTTGATATAGCAAGTGTTCTTTAGGCATAGAAAGGAAAATGTACGGAAACCTACCAAATGCACTTTTCATTGCAACTGATTTAATCACAGTTGAGTCTAGCTTGGCCTTTAGGGACTGCACCTACAGTTCATCCGTGTACAGTAGCTGTCATGGAAAAACCAGCATATCTCAAGAAGGCAGAATAAATTCTCTTCTGGCCTGTGTCAGTTAATATTCAACACTCCCAAACAGCACACCTGCCCAGCACTCCTAAGTTATCACTGTATTATAAAGTCAGTTACAGCACTTTCACCTAAGCTGACTAAAAGTGACTGAAAGAAGCTCATTCACTGTCGTCTTAATAGTTCTGTATAACTTATGAGACCAGTGGCAGTGAGGTCCCCAGCTGGGAGGTAGATGAACTCTACTGCAATGGATTAATTTGCCTTTTATTTTTTTTGATTATGGATGTTAAAATCTTAAATAAAAAAATAAATAAAAATAAAATTAACACTCCTCATAAAGTACCCTACAGACGCAAAGGCACTGATAATAACATTTACTGGATATGGTTAATTATCTCATTTTATTTTTACTACTCAATAATGTTTTCATGGAAATTACAAAAGATATTTATTCCTGCCAGACTTGAAAGGATTTGTAAAAATGTACAGTATTCCACCAACATCTCAGGAAGTCTGAGACTACAACCAGCAAACAATCTGTCCTGGATTTGTGGCTTTCCTAACCAAAAAAAGACCATTAAAACACAAGCGCTGTGAACTTCGTAACTATGCTAGGTTTCTTGTCATGCTGGGATTAGTAATAGCAGTGCTATCAAATATTATTGTGCAATAAAACCTGTGGTTTGCATTTAGATTACATTTGATTTCTTCATGTGGAAAATGCATGCTCTAATTTTCCTCTTACAGTAAAATTGATAATACATAGAATACACCATCTCAGTAGATGACACAGTCTACAAGGTAGGCATGACTTGTTTTATAGTCATAAAGCTTGTACTTCTGGCTGTGATTTTATGAGCCAGGCATACAAAAAAAGAGCACCAAAAAAGATATTTATAAATAAAGGCATACAACAGTAAATAGGAAAGGAGACCAAGTTACAAAACAGATTGAACTGGATATAATAAGAACGAAACAGCTTTCACAAAAACTGTGAACTTAGTACTTGGATACCTCACCAGTCAATAACACAGGTACAGCAGCCTTCTTTAACAAACGCAAGCAATACTAGGTAGGAAGAAAAGGAACGTAAATAGGACAGGCAGCACTGCATCAGGAAAACAGAACATTCTTTGAATATATTCTGTTAAAGCTCAGTATATCATAAAGTGGCCCCTCAGCTCCCCTCTTCTTCCACAAAGTAGAAATCATCTATCACTATTTTCTTTGTACTAAGTAATCTTGCAAAGTATTCATTTCAGCAGTACCTTTTACAGTATGTTTCAGATAAGCTTCTACAAGCATCTAGGATCTTATTAGCTAAAAAAAAAGGACATGCACACCACACATGGTCTCCATGGGGACACTGCACATGGCAGAAGCTGTGAACAGCACTTCCATCACAGAAAGGCAATGGGGAAGAATTATACAATAAAGAACTATGAGCTCATTAGCATGTAAAAACCATAGCCCTATATATACTGTTACATTTTTGTACGTTGACACATTAACAAATTGCTGTTTATTAGCCATGATTTACTGAGTTGAGCACAACAGAGCGGGGCACTAGCTGAGGCAAAGCAGCTGGATGCAAAACGAATGCAAACAGCTAAGAAGAGAGTGATGTCTTAACTGCTTCTCTGCATAGTTCGATCCACCAGCCAACAGATTAACTGATTACACAGCATAGCAAAAATTTCACCTTTTTCTACACTGTAATAATTCCTGAATAAACACAAAACACAGTCAAGCTTGACAAACTGATCATATATCAGTTGCAAAATGATTCCTCACCTCCACTGAGGTGCCCGTGTTTTAAGAAATTACCTTTTTATAGTGCATTAGTGCTCTGACATTCAGGCCAACCATGAAAAACCACGAACTGCAAATGTATTCATTTTTAACTGTCTACATCCATTTCAAAGTACACATTTGTCTTACTACCATCACCATGTTATCACTGCATTACCTTACTCTTCTGAACTCACAGCTTTCCACTGCAGTCTCACTGTGGATGCACACCTCAATCCAAAGAAACAAAACCCTGACTGCACACAGCCAACGATAATGCCGTGCTCAAAGCTCAAGAATTCAAAAGAAGCATAAATTCCCAACAGAGACAATCACAAGTTAGTCTCCCCACAATACTCAAGCCCTGACTTGCATCCACTTGCTTGCTCAGGCTTTGCCTCTGGCTTAAGAAGTGCCAGTATCAGGAGAAATGCACTTTAACACACGTTAGAAACAGCATGTGTTAATGGCTTATGGACTGTTGCACTTCTTTGCTTTTTAAATTAAAGGCATTTTGCTGAAGAAGTAGAGAAAAAGAGGAATCAAAGCTTTGGACCTTGTTTTTTTCTTGGAAGAACAAAAAAAAAAGGAAAAAAAAGGCAGCAGTTCCTATAGGCAGCAGCAGACGATGCTTATTTACTGTTCTAGTACAGCCCTGAGCCCCTAAATTTGAAGTTCACATTAACCAAAATTAAAACTCACTGCAGATTATCAAGTTTCATGTGTTTTTTCATTATCCTTATGCAAAATTTACTTTGGCGCAGTACAGGAGTGCATTATTAATCAGCATAGGTTTGTTTGAAAAGTAGGCTCTATTTATTCAGAGGTAGGACTGACTCCAAATCCAGGCTTTCTTTTCCACATGGAATGCAAGTGTATCAGATTTGGTATTTGATTTTTCAGCTCAGCTGTGAGGGACGAAATGAACTTTGGAAAAAGCCAGAGGTAGAGTCTGCTTGGTAACAGAAAAAGAAACCACAGTATTTTACTTTTTCTTTTTTTTTTTTTTTTTTTTTTTTTTTTTTTTTTTTTTTTTTTGTGGTGGTGGTTTCAGGTATCAAAGTGAAAATGTCAAATGTCTCTCACCACACCCATTACAGTAAAATCTCAGACCAGTAGAAGACAATGACGCTTTGCTATTGGCATTAAATGAATCCGGTCTCACCCACCCATGACCAAAAAAGACACAGCGCCATTTCAAAATCACAGTCACTTTCCTCTCAACTTTTTGCAGCGTTTTCAGATTTATACCTCCCCTGTTTATTCTCATATTGCAATCAATTAGCAGCTATATCATAGCTAACTCAGCAAATCTGTGCAGTTTGAGAATTAAGTATTTAAAACCACTGACCTTTGCAAGTTATTTTGATGAAAAGAGAATATTTACCAGCAACTATTAAGCATGAAGTTTGAGGAAACAGAAGAAGCTTGTAGGAGGATTTGCTAACGTAGTTTACGGCTGTTACTTTTCATATATGAAAAGAAACTGCCTCTGAAATCTCTGACGAAAATGCAAATAGATGTTCTTGGGAAACAGTAAAACCCAAGTGCAAGTTAAAAAGTCAGATATCTTGGTCTTAAGGATTTCATCACAACTAAATCCACTGATAGCTCAAAAGTGTCACACTATCATAGGTATAAAATTAGAATCTACTTGTCCAGTGCTGCTGGAAAAAGAGATGGTCAAGACAGACACGGATTTTCACAATGTGAGTCTTCCCCATAAAAGTGTGCCAGAAGCCCAGAGGTGAAATCCCTCACAAGAAGTCACAATACTACCTCCCAGGCAGTGATAACCTCTCAGTGGTCACAACAGGTATGTTTGTTGAAACAACTAGATGGAAAAAAAAGGCGTCCACGCTTGAGTGATTCTGCAGAGCAACATGCCTACATCTAACACAATGGAAAACCTATTCAAGAATAGCTAATCTGTGTCAAACTATGACTGCAGAATGCTGTTAGAAGCAGTGAAAACTGAAAATCCTCTGAATTATGTGTTCACTGAGCAACTTAAAGCTTTAGGTAGGCATCTCTCAACCCATCCACCCAGATACCTGGGGGTTGTATCCATGTGATAAATTGCATTTAACAGGCACCTGCACTCTACCTACTAAACCATCCTCACACCTTGGCTACTTCTAGCATTACAAACCTCCAAGGTATTTCGAACAACCACCTTCTGCAAGGAAGAATTTCTCCTCAAAAGTGTATTGTCAAGAAACCAGAAAACACTTCCAAGTATACTGTAGTTCAATGTGGTTAAAAATAGGATCTTGAAATTTTTAGAAAACTAGGTTTCTATTGGTTTTCAGGATTATTACTATTTCTAGGAGATAGAAATTCAGAATTTCTGAAAGGAAAACTCACAGTTCAGTCACTGAGCGACTCGGAGATGCACATACGTACACAGAGCCGAGGATGAGGTCAGGTGGTGAACTCCTTTAGGTACGGACCAAAAGGTAACACGCATTGCTACTTCTTGGATCACCCACAGGCAGGACCACGATTGCCTCAAGCCAGACAGACCCATCACACAGCCACCCCTCCAACAGCTGAGAGTCCATACAAGGCTCCTTGACAACCATCGGCTGCTTGAAAAACTGAGGCCTCAATGAGGGGAACAGACTCTTTAGTTGTTGAACTTCAAGAAAGCCTACGGTGTTTTGAAGGTGCAAATTAAAGGCGCAATAAATACCTGGAGGAAACGCTAAGTTTTTCCTCAAAATACCACAGTCGCTCTCTCTTTCAGGACATGGCAACTTAGAGAGAAGCAAATACTCACTTCTTGTCTTCCAACTGTGTGTTCTGTGGCAGCTTGAAGAAGTGCCTGGAGCAGCACGAGAGGCCCACAGAGACCCCGACCCATACCCAGAGTACTCAGACTGCACCTCCTTCAGCAGGCAGGAAAAATCTCTGCCTCAAGATGAGAGAAAGAACAATTTCGCGCAAAGGCCAGTTTATTATTATTTCATCTCTGGCTGGGCACTAGGATTGGACCCCGAATAAATTATGCCAGGATATATGCTCAAAGTTCGCTTCCCTAGCAGTTCTGCACAAACAGAAAGCAGCAGGAGTCCAGCACACAGAACGGCTTCCGAATCGGGTCATTAATCTGTACAAGCAGAAAAACCTACCCAACAAACACATTAGCAGCCACCACACTCCAAGTTACAAAGCTGAACTGACCTATCATGCAAATTGATACACATCTCCTGCCTCCTCCAGTCACAGAGAAAGGCACAAGCAACCTACAGCGAGAGACCACAGAAAGACAGGGATGTGCACTCCTGGTGAGGGGCAATGGAACAGGACAGATTTATTCAGTCAATATGATGATGATACGGTATTACTTTTTTTCTGTAACCCCATGCAAAATATTCAGAGATGGTCACATCCTGAAATGGCTTGGCTCTAGAAATATGGTTGTTGTCACAAAAATCCTTGCCACCTTGAATGAGCAAACAAAACCACAAGGCCAGAAAACAATTCAAAGTTTTAAGTACACAGAGACATACAGATTAGCCACAAAAATCTTTTTCCCATCTACTCATTTGATGATTTTTCAATAAACTAAGCTATCTCCACTTGCTGTCCAGTCAATAGCTGATCAGTTAGATGATTTCCTCTAAGCCTTTTGGGAGAACAGTCTTGAGGTCTTGATTTCAAGGACAGAGCAGCAGTTTTTTCAGAGTTTTACAGGATGCTATTCCTTAATAATGGTGTAAATAAAGAAGAATTAAGAGGTCTTTCCATTTTGAAGCTACTGTAAAACGTAGAAGGGACTTTATTTCGGGCTCAAACCAGAAAGCTTTTTTTTTAGATACTGATAATATTGCAGGCATAAAAGGATTTTACTCTTCTAGTCCCTAGACAAAAACTAACAACCTAAAGTAACCACAAACAGGACAGGCCTAAGTGGGACAGAAAATACATTATCTCTGACACTGTTTCTATCATAAAAAACACCCACTATTTACACCAGCCCAGAAAGAACCACGTATGAGACAAATTATGAAATGAGAACAGTTGTATGTTAATCATCTAAATGCATGACTGTATTAGCAACAAACACAATCTGAGTTAACACTGACTGGCAGCTCTCCAGGAGGCTACAGGAAACAACAGGGACTAAGGAATATAAGAAAGAAGGACTGGCTGAGCAACACACCTGCTCCCTTTCCTTCCCCTTCCCATTTTGCGTAGAGAAATTTGCACAGTTACAACTCTTAAGTGCACATTAAACTTATGCCCCTCTACATTGACATGACTATAAAGACATTATGGTGGATATAAAATATTATACTACTATTTAGAAGCACTTCTGCATTACCAGCTGGTGAAAAAGAGCCCTTGTACAGTTAGAAATTTTTTCTCTCTCTCTCTATCTTTAGAACTTACTTAGCTGTGATTTTCATTTCCCTATCTATGATAAAAAACACAATGATGAGACTTGTTAGGAGAGCATGTTTAAGTAAAGAAAAACACCTACTAATTTTCATATATATATACATTGTAATACACAATTTACATACATTTTTAAACACAAATAAACATATATGGATACATATCTAGTTGGTATACATAGAGATAAAAACAGTAGACATATATGTATAAAACCTCTTGAGAATAATAATTGCCGAGTGTGTGCAATGGGACAAAACTCTTACTCTCACCAGAAATCCCAGAATCAATTCTTGAAGTAATGATAGTGTAAGTTCTGCTTCACACCAGAGAACAGTCAGTGAACAAAAGTTTGAACTGTTTCAAGTGAGCCTGAAAGATGCTTATTCATCAGTTTGAATCTGTTGCAAACGGCTCATTTAATTCAACCTCAGAGGCATTTGCTCTCCACTTTTCAACCTCAGAAAGCAGTAACCCAGCTAAGGAGGTTAGATGCAGTATCATCAGCTCAGATCAAATATATGCCAATGAACAGCTGAGACTGAAATTTATGCCCAGCACGGTTACATGGACATGAAAACAAATAGTAGATGCAATTGGTTTCAGCCATGTTATATATTTTCACTTGTTCTTATAGAGTTTCAGAATGACAAATATTAAACAAAAAAAATGAAATTAAAATCAACCATGGAAAAATTAATCTAGCTGCAAAGAAGAACTGACTCAGGTTCCACGACAAACACATTCAAAATTAACTTTAAAAATGCTTCTAAATTCAACTAATGTGCTATAAAATGACAAATGTATATACTATACATACCAATTATAAAACATTGCAGCAAGTATTAACTACATGCACAGATCTTATGAGCACCCTGGGAGTAGGACAGTGGACTAAATAAAGTCAAGCAACCTTGAAATCCACAGACATTGCATTTTCCCCATACTAAAAGAGGGAGTGAGGTGTTCAGGGGGTTCTGATGTTTTTTTTTCTGAATGAGAGAGGTAAAATACAGCAGATACTTGGGAGTATCCATAGGTTTAGTCTAGAAGCAGAATATTTACCAGAAAATTAAACTTACTGAAATCCTGCAATATCTGCTTTTATCAGAGACTCACCTATTTCCAGAAAGATGACAACCATTTATAAATCCATTTCCACAAGAAAATTATAAAAATCCTTCAGATGTGCAATGCTTGGTATTCGATATTTGCCACCAGCAGACACCGTTGTTAAACAAAATGGGAAGCAGCCTTCAAAGCATCCAGACAGAAAAGTGAATCCTAGTCTCCCTGTAAATCCTGCAAAAATACATCCCCTTCACTTGTGTGGATCTCTTTATTGCAGTTGACATGGGCTTGCCCAGGGGACTAACTTGTTGTTCCATAAAGATCCTTAAATAGGCACTACTGATGAAACATTTAATCCAAGCCCTGGTATCAAATGGCTGCTATTGCCAGTGACAGTGATAGAAAAATCTATTTGCCAATTAAATAACTGCATGCAAAGCTATGACTGTTTATTATGCCTTTTAACATAGTTCAGCTGGTTTGGATTGCATCCAGTGAGCATCATATTTTACAAAAACTGCATTCCGTATAACTTACAAGGAACATGCTTTAAGCCTTCATTTTTAAATACACCTTTTCACTCATGTTGTTATGAAGTGTTTGCTTGGCAAGGGAATACATTTTACACAGAAATGCCACTTATATCATTCAGCTATACATATATATTGCGTTGGATCTCTCTCTGTTGATAATGAAATTATGATTTATGTTTAGAATATAAGACCGTATTTTAGGTGTTGGAAAAAAAGCCCACTTTAGAAACTCACTGTGTTTACTTTAAATGCTACGGATGTACAAAAGCTATTCATTTTTTATAAAACTAAGGGAATACATTTTAATCCCATGAGTCTAATAAAACTCTGCATAAACATAACAATAGGGAAAGCTAAGATGAATAGTTGAGATGAGCACTTAAGCCTGGACTTCATTTCGCCTGGACTTCTGCCGTGCCAGGAAACAAGAAAACAAGTGAAGGGGCAGTAATTAAAAGGGATTTAAGATTAGTAGCAGCGCTACACCCCCACGTGAAATGCCACTAAAACAGGACACAGCACTAAGTTTGACAAGGCTATAATTTAATAAAGCACATAAGGGTGTAAGTTGCAGCTCAAAGAAGTCATCTTTGCTGAGAGCAGTTTAAGCATATGCTTAACGTGAAATAACCACATCTTAACATGTGTTTTATGTCAAGCATGAATATACGTCTTTGGGACATAGACTGTATTTTCATTTCAAACTAGTATGAGGAAAAAAAATGAAGTCATGCTAATAAATAAAACAGCGTTGAATAAAAATGGGATAAAAACACTGGAAATTGCAGAACATACAGCTGAAATGAATCCCTTTCCAGAAACAGTGAAGAAGACAGACTAAGGTGAGTTTTTCTTTTAATCACAGAAATTTTTTTCCTTTGATCTTAAAAAAACTACCAAATGCAAGTTAGTAATTTTACTTCTATTCTCCACTGCCATAAATATAGCATAAATTACAAAAAAAATATTATACTTAGTATTTCAGAATGAATATTGATGCTTCTGCGCTTTGTACTGAGATTTAAGTTACTACTTGGGATGCCATTTTTAACTTTGTAACTACTTTGTTGGGATAAGTTTTTACTGTACTGATTTCTGAAGCAAATATTTCCATCTTTATAATATATATTTTTAATAATCTGATAATCTGTGGAACATGCTATTTCCATTTTCACATTTAAGCATTATTCAAGGAAATTATTTATGAATTTCACTAACCCTTTTAAAGTACATAGGCTGAAATCAGGTAGGAAGCTACATCTGAAGACTTTCTGTGAGGTAAACAAACTGAATTCAGTATGTTGCTCTACCATAACTTCATGAGACTGTAGCACTGTTTTTGAGTGCATTAAATTTAGTCTCTAAAGTGAACAAAACCCAAACAACTGTTTGTCTCATAAATAAAGTTAATGTTATGTCACATTATAATTTCTCTTCTCCTATACATTATGGCTATTTATAGGAGAAAAAGTCCAGACTGTCAGTGCTTAAAAACTGCATTTGAGCCTCTTTACTTCCTTTATTTCTTCCTGCTGGGCAGAAATTTTTAATCACTGAAATACCTCTAACTCCATCTCATATCTAACTTAGTTATACTCAAATCCGAACTCAATCACTTTGTTGGAAAAATACCTTCTGAGCAGTCCCAACTGGAACCCATTAGGTTCACATCTGAGCAATACATTTTTGTGAAGGATATGAGAAGACAGTTGGACCTGCAGAAACACTGAGACCGGAGCCCTGAAAGCACGGGGCTTTGGGGTTCAGGGTATGCAGGTGAGTACCACCACCAAGAGACTGCAGGTGCTCTCAGGTGCTTCTCTGCCTGCACTGGATCACATACAGAATGCACAAGCTGCAGGAAAAACCTATTTCCTAACTTCCCCTCAAAAAAGGTAAATTTTTAATTTTTAGCGTTGTTTTTTTTTTTTTTTTTTTTGCAGTTTTGAATGAGATAATTTTGTGATAAATATTCATCAAAATGTCACTTAACATTTTAGACTTTTTAGCATGTTTCTTTAACCAGCTCAGCTCTGACTCATATTCAACAAATGCTTTGGGCATTTCTTATCTGTTGCTTTCGAAGTTTGTCTTTCAAATTCACAGCAGCAATCATCAAAACTTTTATTTCATTCTCCTACGATTCTGATCTCTAACATCTACAGTTATACTCATTTATTAGAGTATAAAACTTTAAATGTGCCAAATCTATCTGAATAAATATATTTCAATCTAATTAGCAATGCATAAACTATTCTTTTTCTTTTTTTTTTTTTTTGATGTATCACAATGAATACATTGGCTTTAACATCTATTCTCTTGATCAGTCATTTTGAGGTGGTCCACTTTTGTTTTCCTGACTTTCACAAACATGCTTGCAGCCAGTAAGAGACTCTTCACTATGATTAATGGCCTCCCATTGGGTATACAGAAAATTTCCCAGCCTGGTTCCCTTGAGAATGCTCCACTACATGGATTTCTACGCAAAGCTAGATTAAAAGAGGAGGAGCAATAGCTATAGTCCACCTACTCCACAGCCATCAATTATATACAGTTATAAATCAAAGTTTTCAGTCAGAACAAAGCCCAGTGTGGCAAACAAACAAGGGCGTTCACAGCAAATTGTTTTGAAGCAGAATAAAACTCTTGATAGAAACAATGGGGCAAGCAAAGCCACTGTCAATATCACTATAAAGTTCCGTTGATTTATTAAGAATTAGACACAGTGTATCCAATTACTGCTGAATTAACTTAAACAGAAAGCAGCAAGTGGAAAAATAAGCAAGGGGACAGTTTTCTCTTTTGAAAGGAAAAAATTGTGCAATTCTATATCATAGTTAATTGAAGACAGTAACGTGAATCATAAAGTATCTGTACTTTAACTCCCTGTATTTGTGTTTCTTGGCTTTTGGTTTTAAGCTCTCTCTTTTACGAAACACTGGTATGTCTATCTCATCCATATTTCATCTCCGGTCTGTTTGTTTTCCCAGCTATTTCTGCCTCTGTGCCATAGATGATTTTGATCGGTTTGGATATTTTTAAATACCCTTCACACACAATCTGCTTTCAAATAAGACAGTAGAAAAAAACACTAGGGGACATGGAGATAAAAGACTGTTACCATCACTCCTCACACAGATCTTCCCTTCTGGGCAACGTGAATTCTCTGCAGGGAGCTGGGTCCCCTTTTTGTCAGACATTTAAAATTCCACTTTTTGATAAACAGCAATTTTTGGAAAGGCAAAGAATATAGTCAAAATCAGTCAAAATGCAAGTAAGCTCCAGCCAAAAAATAGTTGATATTTGCTATTGCACCCAATCCTCATTGCAGAATGTATTTCACATAGACTTTGTCTCTCTCTGAAGAAAGACAGGCTTGAGAAGAGTGCTCAGTAATTTTCAGCAAGTGAAAAATTAAATTTTTATAACTCTGACTAAAGCTGCGCAGCCAAAGGCAAAAGCCTTTAGGATGACTCCACTTCCCTGTGAGACAAAGTTTATCCTACACCACATTTTCCCCAGTCCTTCCTTGCACTACAGTCCTCTAGCTTGCAACAGGCATCAGCACCCCAAATTTGGAGTTAGATGGAGTTTCTGCACCTCTGACCAACTATGGTCGCACATGAAATACAGAATCACAGAACAGAATCATTTAGGTAATGTCATTGGGTCTATCCATTAACCCAGCACTGCCAAGCCCACCACTAAATCACGTCCCCAAATGCCACAAAGACACAGATGTCCACACAAGCTCCTGCTTTCTCTGCAAAGCTCTCGTGAAATACACCCAATGCGTTCAGAGTGGTACAAAGGCACCATCCACTATGGGATGAATGATTCCTAGGGGCCATGCAGGAACAGAGACTGCTAAGACACCCAGCCCCATGTCTTACAGACATCAAGCAGGGTCTGTCTGCCAAAACACTGTTTCTTCACAGGAAAAGAGCTGTCTGAGAGAGAATTACTGAAAAAATGCTGTGGTGGGATCCCTATTCTGTGTGTTGGAGATGGCAAGGGCTGATGACTATGGCAAGGCAGATGTTCCAGGTTACTCATGCAACACAACACCATGCAGAATGGTGAGACTGGACTGTAAGATGCTATCTCATCCCAGGACAGGATACACTACATCAGCATTACTCCTGACAGACACGTTTTTAAATAATTCTAGTGACGAGAAGTTCAACATCTCCTACAGCAGTCTTCTCCAGAGCTTTATTACCTGTACTATCAAAGGGGTTTTTAATCTGTTATTGCTTTCTTTTGTCTTCAAATTATTCCTGTTCAAGTTATACCTGTCTTTGCAGCACTACCACACAGAATCCATAACACTGGTACCTTACACAGAAGCAGCTCAAAGGCACAGAAAGTATAATGTAGTCAGTAAACATCCTGCCTAAGTAAAGCTGTGGTGAGAAACAGGGACTATCACCTCAAGGGCTGCTGAGAAATTCGCAGTAAAAATCCTGAACAGTTAAGTGGGCTTGGAATCTTACAGGTTTCTAACATACATATCAACAGTACTGGTTATTGACTAAAGAGGCTTTTCTATTTTGTCTCCCCCCACACCTTTTTTCTTTATCAAGATAAATGACTGGCAGACAGAGTGTAGAAGTGACACAATGTCTGGAGCTCTAACCCCAGCTCTCCTGGTAGCTCTATACCACCTAATTCAAAACACCTAATAATGAAAGTCTACATCCTTCGACAACCAAAAAATACTGCAGAAGATCCATTTCTACAAAAACAGGACCAATTTGTACATACTTGAATTTTCTGTCTCCTAGGTGTGTTCATTCTGAATAAACCTTCTCAGTTCTCTTGTCTGATTATAATTTTTCTATTAGAATCCCAGAGGCTTGCAGGCATGCATTGCTTAATATTTGTGAGGATGAAAAAAATAATCATCACCTTTTATAATCAGGTTTTTGCCCAGATTTCTGTATCTGGAGAGGAAGAAAAAGAAGTTCATACAAGAGTTTTTCTAGAGGTACTCTTCTCGTGTTAGCACAAATTATCCTTCTGGGAACCTACATGATTTTTCCTGGCTAGATCTTATAATTCTACGTGTTGAAGGTGAAATATTGAATATTGAAGATTATCTTCAATAAGAATAACAAAATTCCTGTATCCACAGGTTCATGATCCATACATCCACATTAGTGGACCTCTCTTCCTATGTATTTCCACATTAATAAAAGAGACTTTTGCCAAAACACCACTTTCTTGTGCGCTTTTATGTATTTTTCTTTCTCAGTTTCTGATATTAAAATTAAATTCTATCTTTTCTCAAACAGGCTTAAGAAAAACAATTTCATCTTGCTTGTGGCCTGTACAGAAGCAGACATTGCTTTCATTTTCCACATTGTTGCAGCTCTTTGGGAACGGCACATCTTACATGATGCTCACAAAAGGATGGAATTACTAACTCGTGGCCCTCAGACACAAAGAAGATCCACAAGCCCTACAGAGCTAGCCCACATTTAGAAGAAACTCTACAGTCGCTGCTGTGAAACTGGGCTGATTTCAATGTTCATGGCATCTGAAAATATCACCATGGTAGCCATTTGAACTGCATTACACTGGTATTGTCGAGTCTAACGTGTTGTAGGTGAAACTTCAACTTTTCCCATATCACTTCCATAAAGCCTTCCCTAAGCATCCCACAGCTAGTCCTGTATAACCCCAAAATGCTTTTCCTGTGAACCACCTAAATCATCCCACACTCCTAGGCAGGAGTTCCCACAGTACCTCAGGTGCTCTGCCATTGACTTACACTGAGGTATGTCACACCTGGACCACAGGGATGAGCCTCTCCTGGGACAGCCCAGGGTGGTGCCCATACAAAGTATCTCTTCCTCCAAGTCTTTAATTTGGGTTCCCACCTGCCCTTGCCCCCCTTGAGCCTCTGATGGGCTGAGGGCTCCTAGGATGGGCTTGGGAGCAGCTGGGCAGGGGAAAATTTGGGTTCTACTCTTACCATTTTCTCTTAATGCTCCCTTGTTGGGGTGCAAAACAACTTTTATCACCTAAGCTAACATGAGATATCCAGATTCACGCTTACTCTTTTCAGGAACATGCTTCAACAAATATTGCTCAGTGACAGTAATTTTATTTTGTTGTCCCTCTAAATTCAGAGAGAATACATACCAATAAATCTACTCAAACCTAAAAGCTTGCAAAATCAAGGTCTCGCTCTTCTTCAAAAATACATTGCCATTAAGAAACTCCATACTCAAGAGTCACAGCCACTAACAAAAGACCTCTACGACAACAATTTAGGAGGTGCACACGTACAAGTTAAAAATGTCCAATAAGTAGATTTCAGTTTTAAACTTCGAAGGAATCATGAGAAAGTGAAAAATACAACCAAAAAAGCTAATACGTCAACTTCTAAGATGATATACTGTGCCCATCTAACTCCCTTTAAACCAATTTTACATCTGAATTACACAAAGTTGTTGGTAGAGGTAAATTACTGTTGTTTTGAAGGAGACGTAACAGGTACAATTTAACATATTTAAAAGTACTACTGCTTTACTGCTCCCTTTCTCACAAACTGCCTCCTTCCCTGTATCATTTGACATGCACACCTATTACATCTTGTACTTTGGACAATATGTTCCTTAAGGGCAAGGGCAGTACAGCATTTTGCTTATAGAAAATCCAGTCTGACCCAAATGAGATCCAAGCTGGCAGAAGTTTGCAGCTGCTTCTGATACCTGATAAATATTAAGATTAGAAACTAACACTGCTTTCACAGCTCAGTGGTATTTGTGTTCAAAATTGAACACAATGTCTATTGGCCCACAGCTGGTTTTCAGTGTTGGGCAAATTCAGTCCAATTAGCTCATTTCTCTAGGGTTCACCTTGCACCTCCTCCAACAAGAGGGTACCCCTCATCCTCCTGGTTAGTTGTTTAGTGCAGGAGCACCAGGAATATGCCTGCCACAGTAGATACAGAAAGTTCAAGCCATACATTCCTTTCATTGAGTAGATACAACAACAGGTTTTGACTGGTAAGGATAGAAATTGGACAGACACACTTAACTTGTAATTGAAAACTAGAGTCATGTTTTGATTATTTTTATTTACAAATCATTGTGGAAAAGAAACAAAAGCACGTACTAATACTAATAACAGGCTCAAGGTCATGCAGAAGAACATAATTATCTTCATAAAAAATGGAGACAATATTAAAGACACAGTTCTCTGTATGAACTTTGTGAATGGAAAAGTACACCTAAAAAGAGCAGATGGAGAGAAACCTTTCTTTCATTCAGTGTATGAAGTTATGCCTGAACCATATAATATTAAGGTAACCATTATCTGCAGATGCAAAATTACTTTATGAAGGGGTCACAAATTCAAACACAGAACCTCAGCCCAGCCTGAAAATGTTCCTTTTAAAATGTTTGTTTCATGCACATTTACCACAGTTCATTTCAGCTGTACAGAACCCTAATGTTCACGATTTTTGCCTACAAGAATATTAAATTTCTGCACATCTGTCTTCTCTCTGGGGGTTTCTCCAGGGAATATAATAGTCTATTTGTTTTTCTATTGATCTTGTATCTAAATGCTGTTTTCTCCTTTCAGAAAAAAAGAGAGCTGCCAAAGAATCAGTAGTGTCACTGTGAAAATGTTTTTCTTAGCTGAATGAAATGATGGCAGAGCAAGATTGGGAAAAAATATTTTTCAAATCTGTTTTAATAAACGCACTTCCAGATAGGGATATGCTAGATATTGGTCTAGGCATGCCCCAGGCCTATGATCCATCTTTCATCCTTTTTACCAATTTCAGACTGACAGCTAAATTAGCTCATGGAAAAGGCTCCCGTAGGCAGTAACCAATAACCTGCCATCCAAGGTAAGCTGCAACAGCGAGAGGCATAGGAAAAAAAAATGGAGATAGAAGGCTGAATTTACATCAGTCAATAAGGAAAAAATGAGCATACAAAAAGGATCAAACTCGAAAAGAAAAATTAAACCAAATTAAGCTATGTCGAAAAGAAAAATAGAAATTGGGATTTAATGTTACATTAAGCAATGGGCATAGACTGACCTCTTAAGACATGACTAGGCAGTCTTGGAGTTTCTGTAGCTAGTAAATCCAACAAGTTTACAAATATACAACTGCAAATGGAACAGCTTTCTCTAACACTGTAATATTTAGGCTTACTACCACCTAGTTACTGAGATGTGTTCATCAGGAGACAATAGCTGGTTGTAAAATGCAAGACATCAGCAACCTTTGGAAACACAAAGCTCATTTTCTTCTCAGGCAAAATAAAATCCTCAGCATGGGAGTGTTCCCATTACAGTGCTAATAGTGCACATGTGTTGAATTATTTAAAAAATAATAAAGATAGAAGAATGACATATCTGCCAGTTCACTGACAAAGCAGTCAGTTTAATATTTGCACAGTATCTATCTGACCACATAACTTGAGCTTATTGAAGCTGATGTTTATTGTATCTCTCTTCATGAAAAATAACTGCTGCAAGCACCTAGAATAAAGTTTTTCTGGAATGGGCTTAGTTATATCTGAACTTGCATTTTACTTGCATTTTTGTCTTTTTTATCAGGCTCTGTACTAGGTAAAATGCAGTTTTATACTAAAGGCTTAGACACAGTTAGGGATTTTTTCATGGTAGCAACTTTCCCTAATGTTATTTATGCTACCATATAACATTAGAAATTATATTAAAAATTATGGTTCAAAATAAGGTGTAGTACTCTGTCAAGCACTGTTAACAAATTTTTTTCTGTTTCATTGATCTATACATATATTGGAATTTCAACAAACAATGCATTGAACTCAAAATGTTGACACAGACATTTGCAAAAACTATCTTTTTGTTTAGTGGGACGCCACAAAACATGACAAACCCATTTTGTTGCTCTCTGCAGCTGTGTATCTGCGTTTGAAAAGCATGCTTAAATTAAAGATACAAAGAAATGCCTGGGGTTTCATTGCATTGCAAATGTAAAGAAAGACTGATTTTCTTCAAAGGAGGTTGATAATAACCTACAAACAGCAGGTATTTTCTGCTACCAGCATGTAGCTGGCATGTCATGGCTAGTACATCTTTAATCATAATAATGAGTTCTGTGGTAATCATGATAAAATATGTTTTAACTGACAATGTTTTTACCTGCCATTGCTACCCTGGACTGAGAATTATCCAGCTTCTTTACTTTTTGAGCTTCTCTAGCCTTAGCAGGGCATCTCATTGAGGCAGCTCTGCCACTGGCTGGGTTGCTACTTTAAAAGGTTTGCTTGTTGTCAGCATTTAACTCTTAAGTATCAGTTTAAGTCCTACGAAATTCAGCTATCTGCTTTGAACAAGGAACATATGCACAAATAACTGGGCTGGGAAATAAGAGAAATAGCCACTTATTTCCCTGCAACAGGCAAACAGTTCTCTAACTTCTTTCTCTAAGCAAATAAGGGTTTTTTCTGCCTCAGTTAATTCATAGAATCATAGAATGGTTGGGTTGGAAGAGACCTTAAAGATCATTTAGTTCCAACATTCCCGCTGTGGACAGGCACACTTTCCACTAAACCAGGTTGCTCAAAGCCCCATCCAGCCTGGGTTGGTACACTTCCAGGCAACTTGTTACAGGGCCTCACCACCTTCACAGTAAAGAATTTCTTCCTAATACCTAATTTAAACTTAACCTCTTTCAGTTTAGAGCCATCACCCGTTGTCCCGTCACCACATACCCTTGTAAAAAGTTCCTCTGCAGTTTCCTTGTAGCCCCCTTTAGGTACTGGAAGGCCACAATGAGGCTACCCTAGAAATTTGCCTCAAAGTTTTTTTATCTGCATTTTCTCTAAGATCTTTCCTGTGTAAAACAACCATATTTCTCTTGTCTGTTANAAAAAAAAAAAAAATCAGTCCCATAGCAGGACTACCTCTTGTCCTTGACCAACAACATTGCAAAAGGGTCAGTGACCATCCCCTCCAGCAAGCATCCCACCCCTCTTGACCAGGTTGGATGGGGTCCTGGGCAACGTGACCGAGTGAGAGGAATCCCTGCCCATGGTGGGGTGTTGGAACCAGATGATCTTTAAGGCTCCTTGCAACCCAAACCATTCTATGGTTGTGTGAAAAGCCTCCTTCCTCTTTCAAGACAAAAATGAACACATTAAAGAAACCTTTTGACTTTTATGATTAAAGAAAAAAATTAATAGCATAACTTGAAAAACATCACTGAAATTCAACAAAAAAGTGTATGGAAGGGAAGTTAGAGAGAAGTAACTAAAGCACTTCTAAAGTACAACAAAAAATGTCCAGTGAAACATCCTGAACTGCGGAACATCCAGCATTAAAAGCTAAAACCAAAACTAAACTTAATGTCTAATAAGTCTAATAAACTTCCCCTCAGGTCCACAATAAACAAACAAACAGGCAGCTATGAATAAATGCAACCTCTCCCACTGGAAGGGAAATCAGTAGAGCTCTCCTATGGCAAACCCAGAATGGCTCTGCTGGGGATGAACCCAGCACGGGCACTGAGCCTCATGCAGCACAAGTATCTGCTTCACAGCCCACGTCAGAAGTCTGTGGCCAGACCTCAGATACTGGGTTCAGCTGAGACAGAGTTAATTTTTTAAACCACAACAGCTCATCAGAGAAGAGCCCCTGATATGTGGTTCCATTTCTGCTTTTGCCACTGTCCTCACAGTAGCTCCACCAAGATTGTTCCTATCACTATACCAAAAAAATTTATCTAATAGAGTTGCACACTGGCTACAGCACTTCCAGGGACCTGAGCCTCCATCCCAAATCCTTTTACAGATCAGAACCAACTTGAACAGTAATGGTGGAGGATGAGGTAGGGGAAGATTGTCAGCAGTTATGGCTTGGGCTGTGTCTCCTACTCCATCACCAGCCCTTTATGTGAGTTTTTGCAAGCCTCAGTGTGGTGGAAAGCATTAATAAAGCTTTCTACTGCACAGTGACGTCATGATTAGAGCAAGCAATAACACTGTTGAGTTGTCCAGATTCAGCTTTATTCAGTATCTCAGGTATTTTGTACAATGCAAGCAATATAAAGGAACCCTACCAGGTACTGCAGGGGAAAAGTGCTTAAAGACTAAAACATGAAGAAATAAGCGATCTAAATGAGCGCCCATTTCAAAAGCATTTTTCTTTTGCCACTTATTAAGGTTTGCAGAAACCTGCTGAAAGGATGTTTCTCTGTTACAACCTTTAACTCCGAGTTCTTAACCATACCATAGATCATAATATTATCATTCTTCACTGTCACCACTGCGTCAGCAGCTGTTTTTGGTCTCACAAAAAAAGGATTTGACCTTTGGGATGGACAGGAAGCTGAAGGAGCAACTTTCTGAAAAAATAGCCTCCTGTTTACATTTGCCTTGTTTAGCGAACAATTATCTTGGGAGACATAAGTAATAAGCATGTAAGTTTACATAAGTAGAAGTGTCATTTTGATAGCACTAAATATGAGTGCATGTCAAGCTGTCGCTAACTGCTCAAACCATGAAGTGCTAATCTGTATTTTACCAATAAAACTCACAGAAAAGCAAATGACAAGACCAGCAGCACAGTCCATCAGAATCCAACCCTCATCTATCACAATGAGGCTCATACCCAATCAGAAAAAACAGCAGCTGCCATTAATTTGTGGGGCACAATTTTTAGTGGCATTTGTTTACAATGACATCTTTAATGCTGGTAAATCTAGGCCACCTATGCTACGATTCCATGATCTGCATCCAAGACCAACAGCAGGCCTCAAACTATTCCTTTCATATTTCCTAAATATTTTCAAATACTTTTATTCTACTATATTCAGAACTAAGTTACCTCTATATATTTGTGTGCTGAAAATAAACATTGTTTTATATGAATCTAAGAAATAGTAGGGTGAATTATATGCAAACATAACATCTTACAAGTGTTAGATGTTATATTACAGATATAACAGCAAAGACAAAGCAACTCAGTCTGTCTTTAAAATCTTACATTCTGCTAAGTTAAAATACTATTGAAGCATATTGCAAGTAGTTACACCCGTGATCTAGATAATCTGACTTAGTTTTAATGAAGCATCACCTCATTTTCAGAGGATGGAAAATATGCAAAAATCAAACATGAAGTATAATTGTTTTTTCCACTTCATATTTTAAACTGTCTTCACAGTGATATTTACCTTAAAAATTTTAAAGGAACAGAACTGTTAAGGTACAACGTACACTATCCAATCAGAAAAACAACTTCAAAAGCATCCCTGCGAGGGTACTTTAATAGTACAACAGAATATAATTTTATTTGCTTGGAAGAAAACACTACTGTTTAGAGCCCTTATATTCACAGTTTTATACGAGATCTAGGGGAAAACTACATATACTATGGAGTAGATTTACTGCTATATACATGCATACCTCTTACATTTGCATGCATTTAATATTCAGCAGGTTCTGTAGACCACCTCTAAGCTGTGACTCGGTTCACTACAGGATAGTAATGACACTGACAACAAACTCATCCCTTGAGTGTACTCAGGCAACTTCTTCTCTTAGTTACAGTAAAAGTCTCTTGAAATACCATCTTGGCTCAAGAGAAAATTTAGCTTTTTATTCACTTAAACTTATAATAACCAACTGCAACAAAGAGCACAACATCAAATAACCACAACTGTCACCACAGTTCCTGAGGCAGCTTATTCTCTTCTACTTCATATCTAACATTACCAAATGTGAACGGAACAAAACACCCAAATCTTCACTGGACTATTTCACAATACTGAAATGCAGGAAGAATAATTTTTGGCCTGCCATCTAAAGTGGGGAGAATACCTCACCAATGTTTTCCCCAATATACTCAAGGTGCGACAGAGCAACATTATATGTATGTAGTGTTCAGAAGTACCAAAATGCGAAAAGAACACGCACCTATGTGCTTTTACACAGCCACTGATGACTCAAATTACAGAAAGCTCTGTCTGAAGAAAGCCATGCAAGTCATCTGCCTACAGCTCAGCAGAATCCTCAGTGCAGGCTCTGTGGTCAGCTTTTTTTTTTTAATTTTTTTTGGATCCATTTCCAGCAAAAGATGGATTATGAAACATAACCCCTACATTTAAAAGTCCAATGGGATGGATGTAAGAACACTACCTGTCTTACTATTTAACACAGACCTTTGTGCTTTGGTTTCTCCTGCTTGGGCTTCTTTTTTCAGTATAGATGTTGGGATTATTTCTATTGAACATTTGGCAAGCTTTCTTCACTGAGAAAAATTCAACTCCACAGAGTTAACCAATGTATGCTTCTTTACCTAAAGAACTTGACTTCAACTTTCCATCTGCCTCAAGTTCATCACCAATCGGTGTGCTGAGACAGCAAAAGGCTATGGATTAACCATCCGTCTCAAGAAAGCTGAGATAATGTACCATCCAACACTTGGGAGAGGGTAAAGATTCAGCATGACAATCAATGCAGATATACTCTCATAATGGATTTCACTTACTGGGATGAGTTTTGTTTAAGCACTAACCTCAGTGATCAGTAAATCATTATTTAAATGTAAAAAGTTGTACCTTGCCTTCAGCAAAGTACCCCACTGAACCTGACACCAGCACAGTGAGAGATCAAACAGCCCATCCCCACTCCACTTCTAATGACAACTCATGCCGTTCTTCTCTTTCCCTCTTCCTTTTGTTCCCCAGTGGCTCTCAAGACCATCTCAGAACATCTGTCCCACCCTGAGCCTAGGTCTCTTTCCCCCTCTTCAGCCCAGAATGGTCACTACTGTCACTCCAGCTACTCCCCCTGCCTTCAACACTTTCCTTTCCCTCTGCTCCTGCCCTCTGTTCTCTCCAAACCCCTCAGCATGTCACCCTTGAATTTCTCCTGCGAAAAGCCATGTCCTTGCATCTGCTTCTCCAAGTTTTACTTACTCTTTTTTCTCTTCCCTGAGTTCACTTCTGTCCTCTTGGAACTAACTGAATCGCTTTCATCACAAAACAAACAAAAAATCCCCCCAAAACCCCCAAACAAAGCAATAAATAACCATGGCCCTGACAAGGTACTTGCTGCCATCTCATATTTATTTGGTCTGAGCTCCTTCTCCCAGCGCATGCCTTGTCTATTGACACCTCAAACCCTCTGAGCACAAGGACTATTCGCACACTGCCTACACAGAAAGGTCCTCCACAGTAACAGTGTAATTTCTATACTTCAAAGGGCCAATGTCAAGACAGTACTGTTTTTCATGCAACTCATCCAAGGGAAACCCACATCCTCCTTTTCCTTTTATTTCTTTTTTTTTTAATATGCTTTCTAAACAACCAAACAAGTTGTTGTAACTGTTTGCAGGCACAACAGCCACACGTGAGCATGTAAGGATGTATTACATCCACACAACTGCTGGATGTAAAGGAGCATTATTTAGTGCATCGATAGACTAGCCGAGTACAAGCATCTTGTATCATTCCCAACATCATTCCAAGAGAGGTGGAGTGGAAAGCCAGCTTGTGTTTTCAGCCTTAGGTAACAGACATCTAAGACATCTGACTGCCAGTCATAGGTTTATTTGTCTGATCATAAGAAAATGTGAGCCCAAATCATTCCAGATGGGTGCCATGCACAGGTGCCCAAATTTAAATATGCAAGTATACAAAGATGCTCCTGGACAGACCCACACTGCCCACCCTGCAAGGTGCAGAGCAGACCCTTAAAGTGTCTTTGTCACTTTGCCACTTGTGTCCCTCTCCACACACTACTAAAAACTGCAACCTGATTTTAACTCATGCATATTGTTGTGCAGATTAGCTTGTGGCAAACGACAACTACTAGAAAAAAACCACTTGCTTTCCCGTGAGCTTCCATTTCTATTCATTTCCTCTGTCCAGATGAAATGACACTGCAAGGCAGCCTCCTGTTTAACAAGAAGTGAGGTCATCTGGGACAGGAATTTGTCCTCTTACATAAGAAAAGGCCTATATTAGTCACAGAGTAAATAATAAGAAAATAATAAAACACACCCATGAAGCAGCATGATTGCAGAATTGTGCAAGAGTGGTGGTCACTTGTCCCCCCATAGAAAATATAATAAAGTGAATGTTTAAAAATAAATAAATAAAAGCTTGAAGGGCAAAGGGAGACAGACAGATGAAGGAAAAAAAAAAACATCCTGGTCACTATGACACCAGGCTCAACATCTGCAGTTGGTGAGGAACAAAATTTATTAAGGCAAAGTGAATCCTCAGGGTGAAAACAAGTTCGAAACATACTTCAACCTAAAGAAAACAGGATGCTTCTCAAGCAAGGAAGGCAGTTTATACTTCAGAGAAGAAAAACAAGTGTATTCATTTGTCTTGGTTGCCAAGTGCCATAAATTGAGCCACTCCAAGTAGCAGTTAAAAATATTTACATCTAGAATAGTTTTATCTCTACCTAATTGCCACCTATAACCTTTTGTTTTCTCCCTTATGAATCTGAAACAAGCACTAATCTGTTTCTCTTTGCTAAATAGAGCATAAGGAGAAATAGATGCTCACAAGGTAGGTATTTCCCTGTCCTCTCAGGCTTATCATTCAGACACACTAAAAAGAACTCTCTGCTGTAGCTGAACCCTCAGCGTAAAAGGCTTTAGAAGTTGCAATGCACACCTTAATAAAATTTATGTACTACAACTACCTAGTTAGTAAAAAAAATTACAGTAATGCTTGTAACAGACACGCACTACATATGCTTGAGAACTGGCTGATGACAGCTTTGGACCAAGACAGCCAAATGTTGGCTGGGGAGAAGAATCTCTGCAGCATCACCACTCTGTAGCTGTTTTGTACATGACTACAGCATTCAAGCGGGATGTTGCTTCTCGAAACAAACCAAGTAGCATCACGACCAACTTTTTTCCATGTGACCACCTCTGCAATGCTCCTTCCCACACAAACCCTACTGTGGTCGTTCCTCACCATCAGGGTACCAGATTGCTGCAGCACACCTGCACAGGGAGAGTGGCCCCTAGAGTGGATGACTGCTGCTTAGAGAGTCGGTGGCTCATGTGAAATGCCAGCAGCATTGATGATCAAGCTCTGCTCGCTGCCAGCTAATTTCCAAACATTATGTTGTACTGTTGGTCTATCTTGCATGGTGCTGAACATCTGCAGCACTATTTCCTTCCCTTCTCTCCTCCTTCACCCTCCCACCACCCCTCTCCTCCCCTGCAATCAATCAGTAGTCCCAGACTGGAAATCCCTTGCTGTGAATCGGATGGAGCTGCTGGCAGGGTGCTCTTCCATCCAGAGTCTCAACTTTGTGATTCCTTAGATGCTTTGCCTACTAAACTCTCCATTTGTGAGTACTCAAAGCATGTTGCAAAGCCAGTCTTGCTTTCTACCCTGAAGACTGGGAATGTTTCAAGCTCATCATATTGCCACTGAATATTTGTCATGGTGAGATGAGCAGTCCTTTCTATTCCACTGCTCTCTGTATTATGTGTTAATTACAGGAAGAGCATTCAGAACATAGCTTAGGTCTCCTTAATGGCTTTTAGAAATTTAAACACATGAAAACAAACATTGGGTTTTGTTCTGTACATAATCCTTACCAGCTGTGACTGAGCTTTATATAAACTGGACTATTTGATCAACTTCCTTAATGAGAATTGCCTTGTAGTGTAAATCATCTGAGGAGGTAGGACAAAAATTTTACTTAGCCCTGTGCTGTAGAGTCATCACTTAAAAAAAGAATCACCAGAGCAATTAATTATTTCTACACACACACTCTCATCTGAAGGATCAGCATGACCTAGCACCAGCCAGGTAACTGTCCAAGTCTGGTAACTCACAGATGTGCAGCATATTTATGCAAATAATTCAAAGACATTTGGCTTGGAGGGCAGTGGGACAGGGAAGACCACCCCAATACTTCGGTCTTCTTTCTGAAGATTTGCTATGTGCCAGCCAGACCATAAATTAAAGCATCATTTCTTTAATAAAAATAGAATCTTAACTCTGGAAAACTATAAGATTTGAAATGGAAAGCATCAGCTATAAAAACTGCAGTTGTGGACACTAACAGCAAACTATAAATCAAAAGCAAAACACCTGGTATGCCAGGAAACAAGCTATCTGTGTGAGATGTCCAAAGAGTGAAAAGTAGGCACTTTCTCAGTAATATCAAAGGAATATTTACCACATCCTGATCCAACTCTAAAGCCAAATGCAAGGTGCCTCACTCTGGACATGCGCCAGAGGTTCATTCTCCAATCATAAGTTATATCACACCCATATCACTTCATTGCTAAAGCCAGGAACATGGTTTCTTGACCTGGCAGGTGGCAAGAGGTGGGACCCATGGACAATCTACATTGACTGGAGCAGTACTGCTCCTTAAGCAAGGAGGAACATGCTCTCCCTTCAGCCACTTCGGACTGGTTACCATGGGGGTTACAGGTGAGGCTGAAGAAGCCTCCAGAGGAGTTGGATCTGCAAGCAATGGCAGCTTGATGGATGCATACTGAAAGAAATACACGGTTACATCAAACAACACCACCAGCAAATGAGGGGGCAGTGCTGACTTTGAATGAAGTGTGATGAAGACTCATTTCCTTAACTGTGTCTAGGTGGAGGAGTTTAAAAAAAAAAAAAATAAAAAAAATCAAAACCAAAGCCCAGTTCCTTCCATATAAATCAGTCCTAAAAAGTCAGGTGAAAAGGAAGAAAAATCAGTTTCTACAAAATTCAGATATGTTTTTTCGTGATTATTGAATGTGGAACACTGGAAGCCTTGGAAGATTATTTGTCACTCTTGTCTACTGTTCTGCTAGTGGAAGATGACCTAGCCCATGGCAGGAGGGTTGGAACTAGATGATCTTTAGGTCCCCTCCAGCCTAAACCATTCCATGATTCTACTTGACAAAGAAACAGGTGTTTTTTATGTTACATATTTACTAGAACTTATTTAAAACAAAGATCTAAAATCCCTAAATTAAAATAAACCATCTTATGTAGCAGTATCATCATATGACTCCTTCTATTACTAATGTCAGCTACAACCTGGAAGGCAAAAATGGCCAAGCAGTGAAAAACTTCTTTTGCCAGCCTACCAATAGTTTTTGTGCCTCTTCCCATAGTACAGAGGCTTGAACAGACAAGACTCATTCTCAAAGTCCTTCTCAGCCACGCTACAGATGAAAAAAGATTTTCCAGTAGGTTATTTAATCCATGGCCCACCAATAATTACTTGTCCACAGGAAGGGAAACTTCTTGTTTCAGGCTTCTGAAAGCAGATTAATGAAAGTGCTTTTGTTTACAGCAAAAGAGGGAGCAGGGTAACTTGCTTAAAACAATACATTTTTGCCATATGTAGGTAGAAAATAAACCCATCCATCAAGGATGTATTAAAAATAGATGAAAACTGGCTCCAGACACAAGATTACTTGGTGAAAATGCCAGAATAATGGACACAATTTTTATTCGATCAACTCTGAACAACAGGGGAGATTAGTTTATGCAAACTCCACAGAACAGGGCTTTATTTCAGAAAGTAATCCTTCAATTCAGCCAAGATTTTGTTTGCTCAGAGATACACTGGAACAGAGAAAGAAAAAAAGAAAATATCTGGCATACAGAAACACAAAAGCCTGTGTACTGCTCTTAAAAACAATTAAAGAAGCGCTTCACTCCAGATTAAAGCTTTAAACTATTGGAATAGGCAGAGCCAAATCTCGTATTTTGTGCATACAGTTTAAACTGCCAAAGAGGGTTTATGTACCGATTAGCGGAGATTATGTAGAGTGGTACAGCCATTTTTTAAAAATACAATATTATTACAAAGAACCCCCAGAGGTTCGTGTGAAGATGGTCTCTATTTCATAGACAGTAAAATCACTGAGGCATATCATCACAGCGATGACTTACTATTCCTGCAGGGGCCAAGGGAGTCGAGCTCGGCACTGTTAATGCAGGGAACAGCTCTCCCCTGTAACCGAACATGCAAAAGCCAGTTTACAGCTCGTATCAGGTTTTTACTGGACTTTGACTGAGGTCTTTACATGGTTGCATCGCTTGTCAGCTTCATCCAGCTTTTCTAAGGAATTAGGGCAAATTAAAAACACCTAAAATATTTAATTTGAGAAGTTTCTACTTCACGTCACTCTACTAACACCACTGGTGGCTGTAAATCTTCATCAGGCTTTCAGAAAAAGTCACTTTCACAATCCCACCACGTGTACAGGATAAAATTAAATACTGGATGATGCCGTACTAAGGTTCAAGTTGGGATGTCTCAGGCCTTGCTTCAGTGTATGCCCAGCGTTCTGACCTGCCTAAGGCTGTTGATCTTCACTACAAACACAAATTCTTACATTACTTACACTGCTCTAGGAGTAGTTTTTTGGATAATCTTCCTTTAACATGATTAATAGTCACCAGCAGCACAAGAGCACTATAATATAAACATAACTGGATTTTAGCAGTACATTCAAAGTGAATAACACAGCTAGTTTAGGAGAAAAACACTTTTTTCAGGAACAGATACAATTTGACACCAATAGGAGAAACAGAGGTGTTCATAATGGACATCAATAGCAATACCAGCATTATCCGTTACTTTGCCAGATCCTGTCATGCTTGGATGCTATCTGAATCGTGTCCCACTCCACCCCAACCAGGCAGTACACTGCTGTGTGTACTCCAAGTTCCCTTTGTACATTACTCTTTGTAACAAAGGCACAGGTACAAACAGTATAGATGACCCAGTGCTGTGCATGCAGTATACTCATCATTGCCATGCCTTCTTCTACCCCTCCATGCACTCCAGGAATACTCATTGGAACATCCTGCTCTCCTGTTTCTCACATCATTTTACAACCATCCAAAAACAGCCAAGGCAAATCTGTAATAGAAGCAATACCAAACCGTGTTTTATGAAAACATATACCGAAGGCAGTTGCCCATCACCATTTCGTACCTCCTTTTGGGTGCAAGTCAAAGATTCTCAACAGGTTCTCCCATGACCCTGCTCTCACACACACAAAAGGGCATCTCAGCTCCATGTAAGCAGGATCAGGAACCTGGCCTTAGAACAGGAGATGTGGGTCATGCTTTCACAGCTGGCACGACAGCTTAACTACATGAGCTGGGATTTAAGAGCGTCCAAAAATTACCTGTGTCTCTATGCTCTACCTCAAAGCTGAAGAAGAAATTTATCAGGGAAAATCCACGATTTATGCAGCTGATGACACACTGCACATCCAAGCACATTATCAAGGCAAGCATCCTCTCTGGCCAGGAGATCGCCCAGCTTACAAGTTAAAACACAACTGCAGTTCTACCATTTTCTCACTGGCAAAGCAAACAAGAAAGTAAAGGTTCATTTGGGAGAGGCACAACACATTGACAGGAGGAGTCTAGACCTCAGGGTCACCCGAGAGGAGACCAGTGATGGATTGGAGAAATTTCTCTGGACTAATGACTGATGAGAAAATCTCCTAAGCAGAGCAGCCCTGGGGAAAAAAACAGCCCTCAGCGCAGCGACAAGAGGCAGAAGTGAGACATGCAACAAGCCAACAATAAAGATAATACAGTTTTTTGGTTTGCCACTTACTACCTTTTTATTTCAGGGCTGGCTGAAAAGGAAAGTGGCCCAAGCCAACCACACTGTCTTGGAATAGATCTCTTCCCAGCCTAGGTAGTAAGTTATAATACAATTTTCAGTAACTCCTTATCTCTTTGGTGCATCCAATGGAGGACTAACAGGAAAATGACCTTTTTGTTGTCCTCCCCCCTTCCCTGAAACAGCAGTAACACGCACATCTTAGCACTTCTGCATCCTGAAGATGAGGGCTGCTCCTGCACCATGAAGAGCTGAAATGCTGGGGTAGAGAAATGAAGAGGAGAGCCAGGATGAAGCCGTCATGATTTGGGCTTGCTGCTCCAGTGCCCATTAGGAGCACGGACTGTGGTTACTGTCATTTTAGAGCTATGTCTTCTCCAAGAAGCATCCACTCACTTGCAGACCCAGACCTAACACCAGCATCAGCACCAGTGGCACCAGCCAGCCTTACTTCCTCAGATGCTACAAGAGCGAGGAAATGGGATTATTGTGGGGTTTTCTGTTCCCAGCAGCCTGACTACTTTCCTATGCCTGCTTTTAAAATACTACCCAAAGACAAGCAGGAGTCATCATGAGGCCAGATCCAGATATGCCGTGTTTTGGATTATGTTTCCAAAGATAAACCTCAGCAAGAAGTTTTGGGAATTTGCTGCTTACTCCCCTTTGCAGATCCAGGCTCAGGTTTTGAAGGGTGCTCAGGGTCCTTGATACATAGAATCATAGAATAGTTTAAGTTGGAAAACACTTCTAAAATCATCAAGTCCAACCATTAACATCACACTGCAAAGTCTTCCACCAAACCATGTCTGTAAGTGCAACACCTACACATATTTTAATACCACCATGGATGGTGACTCAACCGCTACTCTGGGCAGTCTGATCCAATGCTCAACACCCAGAAAGGTGGCCCTCCTATCAAGATGCAGAAATAATTTCAAGCAAGATTCTCACTCACTGTTTCAGAAAAGCAACTCCCAAACCTGAAGGACCTCTCCTTTCGGATCACACTGTTAGGCCCAGACTTTTTCTATAACAATGAATTCAAAGGGAATTAAAGCTCAAGTGACAAAACACTGGAGCACTTTAGACAGTGGAAAATAAAGAAAAATAGATATCACACAAAATAAACTGCTGGGCTCTGTGTTGTCCTGGACTATCAGGCAAGGAAAAGAAATGCTGTCAAACTTGAAAGCAAAAGTGCATCAGGCAGGTAATAGCACTATTAATAGAAAAACTCCATTTACAGAGATGCTAGCACCACAAAAAGGGGAAAGTGCCTAAAACAAACAGTCCTTTATTGGTCTGAGGAAAAGCACCATCACATCAATGTCAGCCTCCAAACAGACTGGCAAAGACTTTGTGTCAGGCCCTATTTAAGCCTCCACTGTAGAAGAAGCAAGAAAGCAGCTGTTCTTCCACTTCAGCTAAAGTCAGCTGAAGTTTTCTTCCTGGTCACAGCAACACCAAGCTATATTCAGACTACAGATCAAAAGTTTACTAACTAACATTACTTGAAAAATGGAAATATGCAAATATACAGCCCAAAAGACTTACAGGCCAAATCCTTGGGTAATTCAACACATTAGTAACAAGTTCCCACACAAATGTATGAAGAAGAACAGAAGAAGGTTTAGTTTCAAATTTCCAGGAGTTCTTTATATGAGTTTAAGAAAACATTTAGAAAACAAAATGTAAATATTTTATGCATTTTAAACAAGTGCAGTTGTGACCAGCATGAAAACTGCTTAGCTTCTTATCCTGTGAAATATCTGAAATATTACTTACCATCAATTCACTGACCTATGAAAAACATCAGAAGAAAGTAAAGGCAATGTGTTCAATTACAATTCAGAATTTGGATGATGAAATTAGAAATCAGTAACATGCCTTTTTAAAGTAAATTATACAGATATATTTAGCTATTTCATAAGTCTGTTTGTAAGTACTCTTCAATAGTTTGTCTCCTTGTGCTTCTATTCTAGATGAAGAAACAAACTTCTTTTCCTTTCTATTCTGATTTCCAGTGATGAATTCTGCTGCTCTCATCACTGTTAGCGTTTCTGTGCAAAATTTTCCTGACTGACAAACCTGCTATGAGTAAAATGGTGATGAGACAATCCCAGATTTCCCTCTTAGCAAAATGGTTTCAGGGCAACATTCCCATTAAACAGTGATGGATTATAGTGAAATGTTGTGTATCAACACTGGGATGAATACGAAATGAGATCAGTTTTGTTAAAGTCATCATAATAAATAGAAGATGAATCAGTGAATACCAGGCAATTATTGCTAAGCCCTTCAAAGCCATCCCACTGCAAATCCACTGCAGACACTAGAAGGATACCTACACCTGCTACAGCTGCAAGCAGGCAAAGCCAACACTGACTGTAAAGAAGAATGCTTTAGTAATCACTTAAACTTGGAAAGGGAAACCAGTGTTGGTCACAAAAATGCTTAGGGCAAGAAGGCACAGCCACAACTGCGTCACAGCAGTCAGCCATCCAGGCAGCAAGAAGGACATGAATCTTTGTTCCTCAAAAAAGTGAACTCGAGGACAATTTACAATGGAACTTACAGCTGTGGCTCAAGCCCATGCACAGCTCAAAGACAGAGGGACCGACCCCTTGGAGAGCATATGGATCACTAAGAAGAACATAAATCACCATCACACCAGTTTTCTTGATGTTCAGCCATGGAGGGAGTCATCTACACTGCTCTCATCCCAAAAGAGTACCCCTGTTCTACTCTTTGCCTTTTTGGTATGGCTAAAATGGTTTTCTTTTACCCCCATAGTCCCCTCCTGCCACTTAAGTTGCTGACCACCTTCAACGCTTCAAAGAAAAAGGTTTTTAGGTGATTTTGATCCCCCTAAAATTCCACTATGGAGCAGTTCAGTGCCATGCCATGACATGTGAGGCAAGCACTGATAAGCCCGTTCTGCTGAAACTGCTGCTGTAACATGACAACCAGGCAGAAACAGAAAGCAACAAAATACCTAAGTACTATTTGGCTGCTAACAAGGGCTGTGGAAAAACAGATGAAAATCAACACTGCAAGCTACTGGCTTGAAAAACAAACCAGCTTTCCACCCGCCAGCAGCAGCAGCGCACTCGCAAGTCACCAAGATCTCACTAAGGCTGAAGATTTGTTCCTTGCGGTGCTGTGACCCATCATCCCGTAGTTCACCGAGGAACCAAGTAGCTGGGTCATGCGATGGGCAGATGCACGTGGGAGAGAAACCCTCCGGCTGCTGGAGCTGCTCAGGCTCCTGGAGTCCCCTCTGTGACCAGTGAAGCACACCAGCTCCCCTGCCCCGAGCTTCTGCAGCCCAGGGAGCAGGGACAGGCTGAAACCTGGGCTTATAACCTCATTTGGATGGATACCTGACACACTGAAAAACTCAGGTCTTAAAAAAAAACCAAAACAAAACAAAAACCAAAACTTAAATAATGTTACACATACACGCACACCACACAAAGCGTGCCAGGAGACAGAACCACATTCTTTCTCCTTTCAAACTAAAAGTCATATAACTTGTTTTCTTAAAGTCATGCTCTAATTTGATAGATGTGGAAACTGACTCCCACTGTCCTATAAAAAAAAATGCAAAGGACAAAAAAGAATAAGAAATTAATACTAATAATCCAGAGAATTAGGGCTCAGAGGTCAGTGCACAACCTTTTAATGAGCGAGGTATTTAAAGACTGATGACACAGTATATTTTTATTCTTTAGTAATTTAGTACAGAAGTTTACATTGATTACTTAAAAGGCCTTTCGATTTTATTTCCCATATTTAATTGTTCTTAGTGTCCAATAAATGGTTGGCTGAAGAAAGTAAAGGATTATTTTATTCTTTTTGTATCTGTCAGCCCACCTCACTCCTTCACACGCCCTCTACATGCCCTTCATGTTTGCACAAAACCATGCAGATTATCTGTTTTTCATTACCACCAAACCTGAAACCCCCACGGTGCTGAGGCTCCCTAACCTGAATTAAACCTCTCACAGGTGCATGAACAAAAAGGAGGTATTTTACTATTCCCAAGCAGAACTTAATTAATATAACAAAGAAAAACCATAGGCCTTGCATAATGGAATTTTATTTTACCTTAAAATTTACATCTTCAATGAAAAAGGGCTGCCTGCTAAGTCCTTATGTCTTATCATGGCTGGGATCTCTTTAGATCCTGCTCATTGAGCAAGAGCCGCAGGTCCTCAGACCAGGAAAACATGAAGTTAAACACATGGCTTAGTTATATACCTAAAGCTCAGCATGTGCTTAAATTAGCTCATCATCTGCTCATCTTTCTCCTTGTCACAGAGAACAAATGTGAAAGACATAGGAAAGGTTCTGTCACCTATCAAGTATTTGTTGTACCTCACGACACAGTTAAATTATGCCACTCGGTGAACACTGTAACAACTTCCTAGGTACAAAGTTATTTTTGTGTTTTCCATGAATTATCTATTTATCTGGAGGACACACAGAATTCACAGGTTGCTATTTATGCAACATCCAGACACTGTGGATATTCATTGAACCCACCTACACACTTGCATGATTCCAAACTCACTAGAACCTGAAAAAAAAACAAACAAACCCTGGCAGCTTTTAGTTTCTCTTCTCAGCATTTCTATGATGTAAGAAATTATTATCACCATTTTCCATCCAGGCAGCTGAAGTACAAAGAAATATGGTTTGGATTTGCAGAAGGTTCTGAGGAAGTTTAATGCCCAGATCACCTTATCTTAATTCCTAACATGTTACCCTTACTTTCAACAAGCTCTGAAGGTGAAACTGTTAATGCCATTGAACTCAACAGAATATTTTACAATGATTTCAACAGTGTCAGGACTTCATCTTCTAATGCCAGTAGGATTTTTATCTAAATAAAATCTGGGATTTTTCCTTTATAGCAATTCACAATATTTTATCACACACCACTGAATTACTGAAAAGTTAGCTTGATTCACTACTTCATTTAAAGGGAATCTCATTCAGTAGAAAATACAGATTCCTGACAAAAAAAAAAAAAAAAAAAAAAAACNGAATTACATAGCATACAAAAGGAATTACATGGCATACAAGAAGTTTCATCAAAATACATACATGCATACAAAATGCAGTTTTTAAAAGTAATTTTCATGTACCGTTTAATACTGATGATCACAAAGATCATCACTGTAGAAAGGAATACTGAAACACGAACAAAAAAAGGAAATAAAAATATCTTTTGAAAGATAACCACAGAGTTTTTGAAATGCAATCACATAGTTGAACTAGTACAGTAATATTGGTTCTGTAATCTACTTAAGTATTTATTGATTGACACCCATGACAAAATAACTGTTGCCCCAATAGGATTTACATTCAACATTTTTAGGTTTCCCAAATAGTTCACATAGTACATTTACATATAAATCAATTAATATTGACTGATTGATCAATATATGCACAGTATGAAAAACAGTTTTGGCGGCTTTATGTTCTCCGCAGAGCAGCTTTACCTACTGATGATTAATTTTAATTTACTTTAAAGGATTCTATTGCACTGAAACTTTAATTAAAAACGAAATGAGAAAGTCTATAAACTCTGCATAGCATCAATTACCTAGACTTGATATCCTGCACTTCGCCTACCCTCTGTACATATGGTTTCTGTTAAAATAATTGGAAAGCACTTCTGAACAATGTCACCCACACATCCATTCTAAGAGTGAGAGGATATATTACCATTAAACGTCACTAATATTAATAAAGAAACAATTAATTCTTCATTACCTATTTCTAAAATATACTATCAGACTCCTTCAGTTCAAACACAAATAAAACATTACACATGCTTGTCAGTGAAATGGGTAATCATCATCACTGTTGTAATTTATACTGCCTTCTGTTGTAAGTCTAATGCCTCATTTATTTATAAAGCTTTTTGGCTGACATTATAAATAGCCTCTTTGAAATATTAAAAAAAATCTAGCTCTTATTAAGAAACTTATGAAGCAACTCTTTACTTATAAAATGTTGATTTTAATTTACATTACACTTTTTTTTGGTGAACAGACAATATTTATGTTTATAAATGTTACTATTTCATTAAAACACACAAAATAATACTTTCCATTGATTCATGTATGTATATAGAAAGTATGTATTCATCAAATTAATCTCAATCCAGAAGAATATTACACTAAGAAAATCTATACGGAAAATAACTTGAAAACCTTGGTGAGTTTACACTAGGAGTCAGCTCAGCAGCCACATAGTATCTGATTTAAAGATCGACCCTACCAACACTGGTTTGGATCAAGGACAAGAACAGTTCAATGTTTTAATTATTAAAAGAGCATGGAATTGTCACAGTCCTCATGCACAGCAACCAGCATCATGTTACAAGTCTCCGTGGTGTCTCTGGCACATTGCCTGGACTATTTATTGCTATTTGTAAAATAGACGCTTGTGTAAGAATGTCAATTTTAAATATCTTTGTTTAAATGAGTCTGATAAGAGATGACCAGATACAGCTTTTATGAGACTGCTCAATAATTGCATCACGCAAAGCCAGCTTGTGAATTTTACAGGACAGCTAATAACAACCTACAAGGTAGCTTGTGAATTCACCATTAAAAAGAATAAAGCTATCAAAAACAATAAAAAGTGTGTGCTATAAACCTGTAACAACAAAAACCACTGAGAAAGTCAACTACCATCCATAATGAGAATATCTGAGCTCTCCATATCTAAAAGTAATGGAGTGTCTAAGGTGTCCCTATCAATCCTGCTAATACAGCTCCAGCAATTATTTTCCGTACTCTACATCAGTAAGTTAAAATATGTTTCCAATGCTTAACACAGCAGTCATTAGAGCTTCCCCTGCCTCGATCAGCATAACTAATGAGATTGTATAATAACAGAATGCAATCTCTAATGAAAAGCCGAGAAAAGTCTCCCTGGCTACAACACTGCTCGTGATTTAGTATTCTCAACTTGTCCATCCTCCATCTTTTACTCTGTGGATATTATCACCACTCAGAAAATTACATTTCAATGAACTTGTCAGGAAATAAGTAATAAATTAATCAGGCAGCATAAACCAATTACACTCATTTTCTGTGTGTTTTCTTTCAGGGCCCACGCACAAATGCAGTACTGGCTGCACTGGTTATTCGTGCCAACTGCTCAGAAAGGCTGCGGGCAGTGAGCAGGAACACTGCTGGAAGGAGGAGGAAAAACATCTCTGCTCTCTGAAACCATCCGAGGTCCTGTTGATGCCACAGGAGATCCAGCACCAAAATCCTACTATTTTTTAATTCCCTTTTTTTTTTTAAAGTATATCCAAATCCATATACAAAACTGAACTCATACCTTTCAAAGTGCCCGTATCTCAAAATACCCAATGTGAAAACTTCAAACACCTCAGCAGGTTTGCAAGTGCAGCCCAGCCTCTTTCCAGTTCTCATTAGCGACAAAGGAAGGTGTCTAAACGACTTAAGTAATTGTATCTAAATGTCATATTTCAAAGTACCCATGGCAATTTATGCCAATGGTTATAGCTAAACTGAGGAACTGGGAGGGTGTTCAGTGGTGCCCAACACTGTTTAGGCAGCACCCAGCCATAACACAATGCCCCTCTGCTCTTCCACTGCTACAAAAATCTGTAATATTGATGGATGATGTTACTTCCAAACGTGGGCAACCAGCAACAGTACCATGTGAAGTACCCGTCAAGAGCTCCCATGCTAACAGGGAGTGAATGATTCAAATGGGATGCCTTTTGCTCCAGGCTGTGAAAATTTGAGAAGAGCAGTGCACTGGTTTAGCGCCTCTGGTTTAAGGCATTACGCCCATCTGCACAAGGGAGAGAAACAGAAAGACTTTTTTTAACAAATAAAGCTCAGACACTGAAGTGCAAGGCACACTCTGTCATGGCAGAGAATTTCACAGCAAATTACTCAGATGAAAAATATGAAGCAATACAGGCTTCTGGTCCTATAAAAGTGAGTCAAGGTAACACAAAATAGGCCAGAAACTCCTTGCTTAACAAGGGAAGTGAGTCTACCCATTCAGTGCTTTCAGAAGCATTTAGCTGGACTCTAAAAAAAAATGTACTTCCAAATAAAAACTTTTCTACCAACTGCTTTTGTTGATATATAATGAAGATTTTATGCAAACACACTCTTTCCATGTATGCAATATTTCAATAAACTCCTAAGCATAGTACTGCAAGAGTAATTACACAAGCATCATGCACCTGCCAGACTCCAGATCCTCACACAGCACTGACATCCTTTTCATGAGTTTTGTCTGTGTTCTGTCTTGGCTGGGAAAAGATCCAAGTGGGTTAAGCTCTGGGAGCTCATTGTCACTGCCGTTTCTTGACGACTGAATATTGTTTAACCTTTCCCCTGCAGTCTGCATAAAATTCCTAGAGGGCAGCTCAAGATTCATATGGCCTAATTAAAAGTGGGATTTATTAAGACTGAAAAAAAATAAATTGAAATGAAATAAAATATGTAATAATATATGTAACCTCATATTTGGCATGAGGTAGGCCAGAAGTGCAGTAAAAATTAAGTTACAGTACTTTAAAAAAAATTATCTACCAAGCACTTTTGCCACCAAGCCAGCTGCCAAAGTAATATCTCCTCTTCATGACTTTTACAATTCTTTTCTTTATTTATCCCCACACCAAACAGCTCCTAACCAAGAAGTCATGTGCTCTCATACTCCTCCCTATATTAATTCAAAACTGTATTTATCTACCTCAATGGTTTCATGCCCTCTTTTTTTTTTTTTTCTTTTTGCTTCCCCATTTTGTTATCATCCTAAATACTTCTTTGAAGGCAGAACCAAAGAAGCTCATACTTTCACAGCACTGGCCAGGGACATGAGGGACTGCACCAGACTGTGCTTTCTACCTCCACCTCCAGGAGTACAGAAATAAGGTCTAAAGAGCTATTGCCCATGAAATACCTATAAAGCAACCAGAGGTGAGACAAGCTTACAGTACAGGCTTCGTTGAGCTTGTTCAGATACTGATGGCAATAAAAATGTAGCAACAGGCACTGGCTGGTTTGGAGATAAGCTCTTCTGTGGTCATGTCTATGCCCATGCTGCCCTTTCTCCACAGTTCAGGCAAACCGGACAGGTTAAAAAGTTCATCCCTCACCCACTTTTGTTGAAGCTGCATCTCTGACCACAGTACAGGTGTCCCCGTGGACAACACATTGGACATGTGTATTGTGCTGCCAGATAAACACCACGGAAAAAATGGAAACCATTAGGCCCATCCTGTTAATTGAAATGAAAATGGACCAGTAGCACCCACACATCCACAGCACTGGGGAAAATCCCTCCAAAGGACAGCGACTGGAGGAGACAATCTCACCAGTCCCACCCGATGTGCCATGGTGGCAGTGCCAGTAGCAGCATTTCAGCTTTGTGCTACTTCGCAGTAGGCTTTCTCAACATGTTTTCACAGCAGCCAGTCCTGCAGCCCCAGCAGTGTTTTGGGAAACTGTGCCACTCAAACTTTTAACGCAGTTCACCACTACCATAAAAGCAGGAAAGCTTTAGCAAGCCAGCAGGTCTACTGCAGATAGAGTTAGAAAAGTGCTGACAAACTCATACACTCTGCAGCACAAATTCATTTACTGTCCCTAGTTCATCTCCATACCATAGTGCAACAGGCCTTTTAGGCAAACCTCTTCTCCATCCAGCTTCAATTGTCATGTGTTTAATTTCCTAGTGTTATCCCAGCTACATCACAATGGGTCATACTAAATGATTTCCCTTCAGTGTTTCTTTATTTTTGGTTCTGTACATTTTTATATACTTCAAAAACAGTGAGGTGGTTCTTGTGCCCCATCCTTTCAGCATCCATTAGCAAATATTTAAGTATTTCAAATTTGTGTTTTGAGTCCATACTTCCAGCACCTCAAATTTGTTTAGTTCACTGGCTTTCAGAGTGTAAGCATACTGATGTCAAATGCTATATCCTACCTTCTGAAGGAGAATATAGCTGCAGCTACACTCCAGAGTTTTTCTATTCCGGGAAACAAAGCAAAATAAACAAAAACAAACAAATGCACCATTTTTCCAAGTTGCCCTTAATTTGACTTCACTATGGTTCACATTAACAGAAACAGCAGCTAAACTGTCTTTGAAACTTTATTCACCATAGCCAGGAAAAAAAAAAAAAAAAGAGAAGGAAAAAAAAAGACTGCTGAAATGCCTTTAAAACATGCTTTAATCTAGCTGGAATGCCATAAATTGCTTCCAGATGTGCTCCATACAAAAGTCAATCATAGCTATTTATACTGACACTCTGCAGTCCAAACAATCTGAATCCAAATGCCATGTCTCTGCTACAATAAAGCTATAAATGTCAGTCTTGTTGAATCTGGAGAGGTGTTGAAGAGTTCATGCTAGTTTGCTTTCTGGGCTATTTGTTAGCCAGCAATTATTTAAAAAAAAAAAAAAGGAAAAAAAATAAAAAGGAAAAAAATAAAAAGAGAAACTATTAAAATATGTCCTTTCCTTGCTGAGCTATTCTTAAAGCACACCTGACACCTTCCAATCATGACCTTGAAAGTGCCACAGGTTACAAGTAGAAATTTATTTCATAAGTTAGAAAAATGTAGTGCTTAGGCTCCAAGCCAAGAATAACTGAATGGCTTGGCAAGGCTCCCATGCCCTCCCCTAGAACGAACACACACGTAGTACACCTGGGACTAAATGAACTGAGTACAGTAAAATGACACACTGACTGCAATAATACTTCTATTCAAGAATCTTCCAGGGTATTGGGGGGAAAAAAAATAAATTCTTGCTGTAGGAAAAAAAAGTTTGGAAACCATACCCTCATCAGTTGTTTTGCATGTGACACACAGCCATTGGAATCAAAGTAGTCTTCACTTGGGGAAACTGAATAACCAGCATTTAGATGAAAAGATGACCTATGGAGTTATCCCACACTGTTCCAGGAAAATATATTATTTCTGTGTAGTCTCCATAGAATTTTCTCGTTGATTTTTATAGACTTAATTAAGATCCTTACCCCTCCCCTGCTAAAGTGCACCTGCAGTTCAATTTATGTATAAATGTTCAGACTTTTAATTCTGGCTTTTTGTAAGTGAAAGTCAACAAGGAATTTTCTTATCATTCCTTGCAGTTTGGGGAATTAAACACATTTGAGAAAAATCACAGCATACAATGACTTTACTCTTCAGTTCCCTGCCTTGTTATTTCCCTTGAGGTTTGCCTTCTACTACAAAGATATCCACTGACTTCCCTCAGTTCCTTACCTTTTTCCAAGTCCAAAAGACCATCCATACAATGGAGCTGAAGAACAGTCCTCTCAGGCCAAGCCGTAGCATGGACTGTCATTTGTAACCACACAGGTTGAGAAAAAAGGCAGAAAATGCACATTGAAGTGATTAAATTTTGGTCTAAAATCTTCAGAGGGGAAGCAAATTGCACAAGACACAGTATTTCAAGATTCAAATTGTGTATATATACACAGAAAAAAACGACAGAAAGACTTCACAAACAAGATTTGCACTCTCAGTTCAACTTACTGGAAAACTTCAGTTTTTAATAGATCTCTTCAGTCAGGGGTTATATGAATGACTACAGAAGCAGCAAACGTAATACCTGTATTTAAGAATGGGGGAGGAATCTATCTAGTCAACTGCTGAGCTATCAGTCTGGCCCAAACGTTTTATAACCCATTTTGAAGGAATGTAATTTCTGCGTAATTGCAGGGGGTTGGAGAAGAGATAAGCAACCGAGAGGCAGAGAAGCTACTCAAGTTAAAAGACAATTTTGGCATAAGAACAAATGATTAAGACTTGGCCATGAGTACACTAAGAATGGAATTCACAAGCACATGTCTGACCATGAGGAGGGTGAGATGCTCCAACCACTGTCCCAGGGGAATGAGATGAAGGAAAACTCTTCTACATGGGAGACTGAGAAATTTATATGACTTCAGTATCCTGCAACAGCAGGGGATAAAGCTTGGTGATGCACAAGCTGCCTTCCACTCCTGCATCAGCCTACATTCATGCATCTCTATTCCTAGCTCCCACTACACAGTCAGGTGTTTCCATTGCATTAGTTCTCCAGATAGAGACATTTAACTCTTGCAGGAAAAGCTCAGGGGGCTGCTAAACCTGTAAATAGATGGCGACAAATTGTTGTTCAGTGATATCTCTCTATGAGTGTATTTCTTCCTTTTCTTCCACCCCAGCAGTGGGGTGCTGAAAACCTACAGAAACCTTCTTCCTCCATGAACTTTACTACACCTCAATCCATGTTATTTTACATCCTCAGACTACCAAAATTTATACAGAAAGTCCTCCTCACATCCTAGCTTACTGTAAAGACCTACCACACTGCCCTCAAATATTCTGCACTCTCTTGAAACCCTGCCCACATATTTTTAACATTTAAAGACAAATGTACACCCGAAGGAAGTAACAAATTTCCTCTGTGTCCATAATCCTTACTGTATTCTCTCCATCAAAGCGCAATGTTCTCCACTCAACTGTGCATCAAGCTCTCCATTTAGATTCCAAACTTTCTGAATCTAGGACTTAGTCTTCTCACGAGGCATCAGCCCCTACAGTGAAAGTAAAGTAACTGTGACAATAATGATAACAACTAATGATAATCATGATCACTGGCTTTAAACTCCATGAATCTGTTCTGCCTTTGCAGCTGTGCTGTTTCTTCTGAGGCACCAGTGGTTCTGCCAGCAGCCCAAATGTCAGATTATTAATTCAACCCGTCCTTCCCATCCAAGAAAAAGTACCATATCTCCAGATCTGCATAGCTTCTGCATTTGTGATGGCTGACCCCCAAAAAGAGATAGAAGGAGAGTAAAAGTCAATAAAGTTACCAAAATATACAAATCTCTTATAGCTACTGTTTTAAACAAATAGGTTTAGAGACAATATAAAAATTTCTACCAATATCATGCAATGTTTAATTTGCTTTAGATTTGTCGTCCTTTAACGGAAACAATAAGCCTTTAAAAAAAAATAAAACCACCTCGCTTCATGTTTAAAATTATTTACTATAGCTTTAAAAGTAACAAATGAAGCACTTGAGTCTCAGATGTGTAACCAGTAGGGAGTTGGCTCGATGCATCAGTTTTTACACCTCTTGCAGTTAAATCAGAGATCCAAATGCAAAATCTAGCACTCAGTGGTGAACTTATAACACTCCCTGGAGGAGTGTGTCCATAAACCATTCACTGGATTACACTCATCCATACAATACTTTATTTTATATATCCAGTCCCCACAAAAAGAAAAAAGAAAAAAATAGAAAAGGGAAAAAAAAAGAAAAGCGTAACTAAGGTGAAGTTAAGGTTGCATAAACTATAGATCATTTTTGTCATCGTATGTCTAAGTCTCTGCTTTCCTTTTTGAGATTTCATTAGTACAACTTTCCGGTGTTTTTATCTCAAATGGGTTTCTTTCTCCAAATTTGCATCTTGGCCAGAAAAGGGATCTGAAAACACTCAATTACATATGTGGCATAGCCATGCGTGGTGCAGGAGCACTCCCAGGCCTTTGGAGCATGCTCAGCAGAGCTAATAACACTTTCAAAAAATGCTGTGCTCACTTTTTTGTGGAATGCCCTTAATGACAGTTTTTTGGGAGTTTCACATTACGCCTCATGTTCTTATGAGTCTTCCAGACATTAAGTTTTTTGCAATGTATTTCATAGAGTCATGGAATCATTAAGGTTGAAAAAGACTTCTAAGATGATCAAGTCCAACTATTAACCCAGCACTGCCATGTTTACCACTAAGCTATGTCTCAGAGTGCCACAACTACACATCTTTTAAGTACCACTAGGGATGGTGACTCAATCACTGCAGGCATCCTGTTCCAATGCTTGACAACCCTTACTGCAAAGAAATTTTTCCTAACATCCAACCTAAATCTCTCCTGATGCAACTTGAGGCCATTTCCTCTTGTTCTATTACTTGGGAGAACAGATCAACCACCTGGCTACAGCCTCCTTTCACGTAGTTGTGGAGATCAATAAGGTCTCCCCTGAGGCTCCTTTTCTCCAGGCTAAATGTCTCCAGCTCCCTTCAGCCGCTCCTCATACAACTTACGCTCTAGAACCCTCACCAGCTTCACTGCCCTTCTCTGGACATGGCCCAGCCCCTGGGCACACATATACAAACATGGGCACACCATGTATGCATGCTCACATGTGTGTAACGTATACACGCACACATGCACAAACTTTCACACACTTTGGGGCTAAAATGAGAATGGATAAAGGTCAGCGTAACTTCACTGAGTCCAGTGGAAGCTCCGTCAAATGAGAAAACCTGAGGACAGTAAACCTGCCTGAGTGGCCTACTATTTCAAAGTTCATAGAACAGAATAAATGTGAAGATTTCCAAGGTCCTTCACAATCAAAAAAGAGAATAATAATAACAGAAAGAATGGGGGGTTTGTTCCAGTGAATACCATTCTCCAACAATGTGCAATGTCACACTAATAGACTGTACAAGCCATGACACCACAGTGTTAACGCCAAGCTCCTTGCAGACCAGCTCTCCCACTTCATCTCAATGTGGTCAGTGCTCCCAAGTTTAAGAGCAAAACACCAATGTTTTCCTACAACCAAGGGAATCCCACATACATCTGTGAGGAGATACTTGCCCAAGAGGCCTTGTATCAGCAAAGCCCAATGATATCATGTGGTTCCAGGATGAGAAGCCAGAAACCTTACTGTTGAACTCCACAAAGCTCAGAAACCGGCTGCCCCACCTAGAGAGCACCACAATTCGTGCTAATAGATGTCAGGTAAGAGGCAAGAGTCTCGTCCCTGATTAGGGCTGGGCCACCTCTCAACACGCGAAGAGCCAATGGAGATGCACTCTACAGCAGGGAAGGCCAAAGCTCAAAAATTAAATAAGAGACCCAAAATTTCTGCATCTGACTTCTTCCATCAGTAATATCCCTCTATTCTGCTACAAGGCTGTATCAGTCTCTAAGCAAAAAGATAGGTTTTAATCTCCCTGTTCCCATGGCCTCTATCAAACCTTCTTATAAAAATGTCAGCCCTTATCGGATAGAGGGGAAAATACATAAAAATTCTCAGTTCATCAGAACTTCATAGCAATTTTTGCTATGTTTTCAACTATTTGAAAGGTTTAGCTAACCAACCTAGCAGCTGTCATTCTTTGGGTTTTTGGTTTGTTCTTTTTTTCTTGTAACTATTCTTTAAAAAGCTTTGTCTTAAGAAAGGTAAGTGGCATTAAATAACAACAGCACGAGAAAACGTAGCTCTAATCTGGCAAATAGAATCTGAATAACATTTCTATGTGTCATATAGCAATAATTACCAGCCTTTCTATGGGCAAAACTCCCTCTGTTCCCAGTGGACTCCCAAAGCCCCAGCCAGCTCAGTTTGAGGATGCTTCCAGGGAGAGACAACTGCACTGATTATGTAGCATACAGATCCTTCTATCAGCTTCATTCCATGTCTCTTCTTTTACTAAAATTGTGGAACAGGTGTCTCTTGAAGTAGGGTTTGATTAGAAAGCCTCCACTGACCATAATTTACTTCTCTTCCAGAATATGACAGTTATCCAGATTTCTACATTTATTGCAATTTCTCAGCTATGCCTGCATGGATTTATTATGCTCCAGAAAAGCTTCCACTGATTTTCTACTAGTTGTGCACCACAGTAATTTTTTTAAAAAAAAACATTGTTCTTAAAATTAAGTGCATTAAGTTCTTGAGAATTTTTTTCAGTTGTCTTATTTCTTTCAATAATGTCACTTTATATTTCACAATTTCAAATTTTGAAAACTTGCCATAATACTCACCTCCCCAGTTCAATCCAAACTCAAAACTAAGTTCCTCTTCAGAGGTTCAAGTTCATGAAAAATTTAAATAAACAAAAAACTCACATTCCACTACGGGTTCATTAAACTTTGATCAAGACAGAGATCGTTTTTCACGCTATTACCTAACACTACACACACAGTTTGCCTTCAATCCCCTTACTTGCAGCCATGAACATACATACTTACAACACACTGGATTTGCCACTGAATGTCCAACTATCATGAATCAGTTTCTTGCTGCAGTGGGGATGGGAACAGCAGCAAGATCAGCTCGTCTGCGGCTCTGCCTTCTCCTCCAGCTTTCACAAACTCCAAACAGAGTGGGTCAAGCCAACAGTACTATCAATCTCACATTGATCCGTTGCATGAGCCCACACGAAGGAAATATGTGCACTAAGAATATGCAAAAGTGGCTAACAACTTAATTAGACAGCTGAAGTAAATATGCCCTCAAGTGTTAGGAAACTGAAAAGCCATTTTGGCTATAAAATACACAGGGAACTCTACTGTTATGGTCAGTAAGACAACAGCACATTCATTACCTCTACTGCAGCTCTCCCTGTTCCTGATGTAAGATTTTCACTAGCCATTATACAGCTGTATGTGAAAGCCAAGCCAGAGAACCAAATCCATTCAAAGGCATGGCCACATTAATAAGTTGACAGCACATGCTATAAAATACAACTGTGGGCCTCTTACATGAGTCACAAAACAATAACTTCTGCAGCATGCCAGTCAATAAAGAATAACCACCACTACAAAAAATTAAGAGCAGCTTGGTGAGCAATAACAGGTACCGGTTTGTTCGCCTGTTTATAGGCCAAGCTCCAGAGACTAATCTTCTCCAATTACACAGTTCTCACTCATTGTCCATACTTCAGTGACCACATCTCTGTGTCAACATTTTTTAATTATTTTATCTCCCCTAATCTTCTGCTTTAAAGATCTGTCCTGAGCCTTTGCTTACATCATATTCTGCTGAATTTCCATTACCATGAACAAAATATCCACCACTATTCATTTTCTCAGTGTATTTTGTGGCTTGTTATTGAGGGTTTTTTTTAATCAACTAACAAAATCATATCAGAGAGTTTTTCAGAGCAGCCTAAGCAAACACTGGCGTGTGAGTACAATGAGGTAGAGTACAATATGCAAGAGAAGTGAGAGGCTGAAATGAGAATACAATTTCCCATGAGAGAGCTCTATGTTCAAGCCATTTAACTTTAAAAATAGTTCAATATTTGAACAAGACACTATTTTATTCCCATTCAAAGTTTAAACACAGATCACTTCGAAATCAATCATAAATTCAAACCTCTTTACTTTAGAAACTGTTTCAATATTTAAAAGCTTTTTTTCCTCTCTCTCTTTAATGTAACAGCACCTTCAAGGCTGCAGAAGCAGAACTGACTTTGAGATCCTTAAGAGCAATGCTCTTTTCCTGCCAATACATACAAAAGGCAGTTCTAGGAAAAAGAAAAAACCCACAAAGGCGAGGCTGTGCTTTGCTTCAGAGTTTAAGAACAAAGTCTGGACAAAGAATACACAGCCTAGTCTTCAGCCCAAGCTAAAGTAAATGAACTTGGTGTGGGTGCTTTTCAGGGCAGAAGACCACAGTTCCTCGTTACTGCACTGTTTTTGTCCTCACCTGGGTGTAAGGAAAAAACAGACAATCAGTGGGATCAGTACAGACAAAAACCAATCCTCCTTTAGGATAGTGATTACAGAGCGAGAGATCTGCAATTCAGAGGAAGGATGTGGAGCCCATTCACAGACCACACCTACTTGGGTCCCTCTCCCCACCCAGCAAAGTGGTGCCTCAGAAGCCTCACAGCCCACTCTACACTGCAGCAATGTACTGCTCTAGCTCTGCAACACTGAAAAAGTATTTTATCCTGGTCAAATAGCAGTATTTCACACACATGCCATTTCAGTATGATGATCTTCAGAGTTTTGGGGGGTTTTACATTTGTTTGTTTTTAAACCTTAAAATTCATTCTTCAGATGAACAACTTACCATAAAGACTCAGCAACAGAGAGGTTAAGCTATATGAACTCCTGAACTGCATCTCCGTCAGTTCTTTGGCATATACCACTCTCATCCACCTAATTTCAGTGCCAATTTGTTTCTAAAAATTATCTTTTGTGCCTCTGATCTTTGTACAGAGTTCATTTTAACAATGAGCATATAGCTCAACACAAGTGTTACACTACAAAAGTATTCCTATCAAGTAGGATGCTTTATTCTGGTTACTGGTCAACTACATTCTTTCTTCCCACTCAAGTTAAAAGATCCCTTTAAAAAGGATTAAGCAACTGTACTATCAGGAGGTCACAGAATAAGAGAAGAATTAGGCTCTATATTTGTAATATCAATGCACTTCACTACCTATGGCTGTGAATGAACCCAGGAAATATTATGTGGTTACATATATAATGTTTTACATGCAACATGATAAACCCGTCTGTACGGGTAGTCATGATACTGCACCAGCATCTCAATGCTACCTTTCCCAGGAAAGGGCAGCTGTTCATTTCATAACCATCTTTCCTTAATCAAAAAATGAGGGGTCCCTATTTCCAGGAAGCCATAGGCCACTAGCATTAGGCAATAAATGAGCTTTACTTTTTGCATACCTCCAAATTAAAAAAAAAAAAAACAAAAACAAACAGTTGCAATCAACACAGCATTAACATACTGTATTGTAATATTTCATATATAGCATGTCACCAAAAACTCAGCATTGAGTAGGAAGGAATTTGATGAATCAAGTAGATGAAGCCAAGATGTAGTTATTAGATGCATTACATCTTTAGCACATCATCTGTAAAAATGTCCAGGGTAAACTAACGCTCTAGGGGAAACCTGACCTTTAAGAGGCTCCCTAATACTACGTCTAAATTAACGTCAGTGACAGGCAGTTCAATCTAAAATAGCAGGGTTCTTTCGTTCTATCTACACTATCTATTCATCCATTTATTTGTGTGTAAAATGTATGTGAGCATAAATGGATTTATGTCATTCTGGCACTGGGGGAGTGGGTAGGGAATAAAAAGAGCTCATAGATTTTTTGATTTCTGTTCCTTCCTACTCCCATGCATATTGTTCATTTTAGAAGATTCATTCAGAATCTTTTCAGCACAAAATCTGTTAGGAAAATTACTTTTTATAGTAACTGAATCTACTTCTCCAAGTAGGTATCAACCTTATAATGGAAAATAAACATGCTTGAACTAGAGCAGGATGGAGCTCTTGCAGCAATCAATATAACAAGCAATGCTGAATTTGTTTTAAAGAGTTGGGCTGGGCTCTGACATGACTGGTGTTCAAGATTCAAATCATAATTGGGATCAGTTTTGCCATTTCAAAACAAAACACTGAAAATAAATTCAGTAGAAGATGCATTTCTGCCTTGAGGGAAAAGAAACAAACAAACAATACACTGCAAAATTCTGATAATTGAATAATTTCATGGCAGTAAGTCAAATCAGTGCTAACTGTGGTGGCCAAACCATCACTCGCTTCTCTTTTTCATTCTGTTTCAGAGGTTTTACAATCACGGGGGGCAAGGTCTTATGATCAAGGGGTGAGGCAACTGCAAAGTAGCCACTCTGACGACCTTCGTCCAGGTTTCTTATGGAGCTCTTCCTCTCTTGCCAACAGCACAGAAAGGACCAAACCCACCAAGACCTGCAGTCCTTTGTCCCACCACTCCTCACAGACAACTGCGTAATGGTATTTTTAAGAGATATGCCTTCATGCAATAGAAGCTGAAACCTGTTCCTTGATGCAAAAGATTTACACCTTGCTCTGAAATGCGGACAATCGCATTAGCTAAATCCTAGTGAACTAAAATTGCTAAGTCCTTTCACATTTTGTTGATCAAGAACCTTTTTATTGGAACATTTTTCTTTTCAAACCTCAGTTCGACAATAAACTATCCTCTAATTGGTCTTTATGCAATGAAGAGCAACTTTGCATTTTAGCTATATTATACATGGTTATATTTTCTTACAAAGACACAATTGATCAGGAATTACCATAATCTCACACAGAGAAGCAGTCTTAGAAGCACTGAGTGCATAAAACATTAATGTCAGTAATGCAGACATGACAAGTTTCAACTCTCCTTTCAGCTAAACAATCTGCCTCTTTCATACTAACATCACCATTCAGCCCATGGGCTACATAAACATTGTCAAACCTGGTTTCAATATAAAGAGAGTACATTAATGTTCCCACTAATATACATTTCCCAGTAATCACTCTATTAGATTGCTTAGTTCAAACTGCATGACATATCCCATAACATATCAGACAGTTCAGATTCACGAGCTCAGATATTGTAAGTATTAAAAACACTTTTTTGGGTGTGTACTCAAGAGCCCTGCTAATACAAAAACTCCCATGAGGCTTTCAAGAAAGTAAGCCTGTGTGGAACACAGCCCTTCTCTGTTCGGTGTGGTTTTTTGCTTTTTTAATTTTGGATAATGGTCTTTCACTTACTTCTTACCATAGCCTAAGTAAACAGATACAAAAATTGAGAGATGCTGTTCAGAGCAGATAATCCTTTCTGTAACCTTGGATAGTGCATCCAAGACCAGTGAATTCAGTGATGACGCTCTTAACTTTTCCCAAAAGCAAGCCAGTTAAGTGGCTAAAAAGTTTAATATACATGATGTAGAAATTCCCAGAGTTAGTCTACTATAGACCCCCTGTTATAAAGCAAGATCCTATTCCAGACACATGAACTTTGTCTTTCACCTCATACTTGGTAGCAAGGCAGCAGCATCAGTCCTAGGGTAAATGGATACAAGGAGCGCCCCCAATGCAAGGTAACCTCATGTGAGCCTCCTTAACAAGCCCACGGTCCCACAAAGCACAGTGCACACACTGTACAAGCAGCGTGCTAGACAACATTACTGTGGTCTCCCAAGTCAGTCTGGGTTATAGGGTGGTTTACTGTGGGCTGGGGACCAATATACTAGGAGCTCACACTTCCAATTTTCACATTCAGCAGTTGGAAAGGCAAATATCCTCAGCCAGAAAGTTCATTAACCTGGAGATTTTCCATGGCCAGGTGTCTCCAGTATTGCAGTAAGATGCAATTTTACATTTAGGTTATGGTATTTTGAAGTACTTAATGCAGCTGAAAGCCAACAAATACCAGCTAACCTTACCCCTGAGCTTAACAGTGTGTTGTGCAAAATACATCCACTTTGAAATAAGACGACTTTAAAATTGTTTAAGCTTAACACGGTCAAATAAAACACACTGAGTCAGACACACTAACTTCTATGTTATTGAGTAACACTTAATACCTTAAAGAAGTGAGAAACAGGAAAGAGACTTAGGGATTTAGAGAGCAGCAGGGAATTACCATGAAGCCATCTGATTTCTCAGAAGGAAAAGAATGAAAGTTACAAGTGAAATTGAATTAATCCTAGAAATATGTAATGCATGCCCCCCACTAATCAGACTATTGGGAGAACTCAGCGTAGATAAAGGAAGGTCCAATCAACCTTTAAAAGAAACAATACCCACTCTGAAGTCCTCTGACTCTTCCAGGTTCAATAAATTTAATCCAGAATACATAAGCCTGGAGTTGCATTGATCTCCTAGGACAGATCCTCAAAAGGTGTAAAGCAGAACAACTCCACTGACTTCAAAAGTCTGCTGAGTCTCTAGCTCCAGATGTCTGTGGGCAGTCATGAATTCCTGACTTCAGTACACTTCAGCACAGCTAAAAGAGCAGTAGAGACTAAACCTGAAGTTGTTGTTCAGTAAAAAATTAATATGTTAATTAAAATTAATAGTTAAAAATATTCTACATATTCTGATTAGCAGTAGAGATTTATCCCATGCATTCAGGTTAAAAGTAATTTTGCTCTGGGCTTCAAAGCTCACTTTAAACTTCAGCCAGCTTCCACTGTCAAGTTTCCAGGATAAAGTTCAATAAGATTTACTTACCATTAAGAGTTAAGTCAGTAATGTATACCACACACTTTTTCCATGCACAGCTTGCCTGTCGAAATGCAAGTCTTCAGAACCAACGATCTGAATATTGTATTATGCCAGTCAGGAGAAGGTGTGGCCCAAATATCCCAGCCAGGGCTATTTCAACCATTCAACAGTCCAATTACTTATACTACATTCGACCTTCCAACTCCATGGATGTAAAATTATTTGCACTCAGGCAGCTAGGGATGTACATCGTGAATAATTTTGTCAAAATACAGTGTTTTAAGTATAATTGCCAGAAGAAATGTAACATGTAGGCTTGTGCCTGAAGTTCAATTTCCTGGCAACTGCAATGGTGCAGGCTACAGATTAACACATGTGAACTTCCACTTAAAAATTATGTAACTCTATAATACTGGGACCAAGTAATACCCTCTCATACAGAGGATTCTCTAAAACTTGAAATAGAATAAATTAACATGGAATAAATTCACTTGAATTATTTAGCATATAAGTGACTTTTGAAGATGCTTCCATTAGTTGTCTGTATAACTCATTTTGGAAGATGATTATCTATTTTCTCTTTCCTTCTCTGATTAGATGAGCTCATCTTGCAAGGCCTTGTAAATATGCCCAAGAAGCATGTACTCTAACAGATCCCCAGAAACAGGACTTCCAAGATCCTTCCCATGGCTCCACTATTTCTGGAGAGCTATGGGAAGAGAACACCAACCTGAAAAACAGGTGTTAGAAGCTGTTCTTCCTACAAATTCCTCCATCTCAACAGAAGCAGGATTTCAGGTGCTTTCTGCCTGTACAACGAAGAATGAGTTAAACCTTGCCGTCATTAACTGATTTTTCTGAAATCTGGATTTAATTCACCTTGCATAATACGCTCCTATTCTCTCAAGAACTGAGGTTGCATCCTACGATAAAAATACAAAAAGTATTATCAATGCATGCCTGAACAATAGCCCAGCATACCTTACAACTAGCTGGTGAATCATACCAACTTCGCACATAATCACCTCTGAGGTTGTGGCTCTCCTACCAACCATGCGCATAGTAAGCTGGGGGGGCCTCCAATCATTATAAACTTTGATGAAAAGACAAAATGAACTGCTGAATGTACTATTTTTCACAAGCTTGGGAAATAAGACTCATGCAATAGAAAGAAAAATGAGGATCTTTACACCTGTCTGACTGGGATACAGAGCCAAATGCTGGGTAAGTAGAGGTCTTGCCCAAAAATTATTGTCCTGCCTAGCAGGAACCTCCAGAAACACACTGAAATGCACAAACGAAAGCAGGTATGAGGAATCAAACCCTGCTATTTAGATGTGATCCACTAATAACTGAGCAACGCTATTGCACTACTTCTTATTTTATTGGAGACCACTTCCTTGAAAAAGTAGTGTTACAACTAAACAATTCAGTAGTTCAACAGTCAATTTTTAAGAGACATCTACTGTCCTCATCTCTTCTCCATATCTGGCCATTTAAATCTAGCATTCCACACTTAGTACATGCATACTATTCTAAGCAGCATCATTCAGTCTTCTTCTGCTACAACACCTGGAGACGTGGGGGATCCATAGGCAGGAGTAATCTGGGTTACCTAACCTATAGCACAATTGATTCCACCTGGGTGGCTGACAGAGAGCTCACTTTCAATTTACATCATGATTTCTTCCCTGCCAAAATGCCACTGCTGAGGTGCCACCAGCAGTGCGTGTTGTGTAATGGAGACCACCATGCTCGGGGCAGGCAGAGAACTGAAGGCTTCTCTGTGCCACACAGACATGACTGCACTTGGAGAGGCAAAGCTGACTGCAAGCTGCCGAGACGCTTCCCCAGGAATTATTTTTACTTCTGCAGCTTGACTCCTTAGTTTCCTTTCCCTCTCCTTTCAAATTGATGCTGTAATATGGTCACACTGTAGAAATCTGTATCTCAGTAGGTACAATAATCTGCAGAGCCATACAGCCCTCTGATATTTAGGAGACTGTTCCTGATTCATCAAGGCTTCCTTGATGCCTTATAACGTCTTGGCGAGGTCACAGGGTGCAGGCTACAATTTCCTTCGCCTTTTTATTTGTATTAATCAGGAGTTTGGGTACTGTGTTTCCTGGCCAGCTCCAGGCATTACTGCATCACAGCGGCACCTGGTGGGACAGGTCAGGGCTGGAAAACACCGCTGCCCGCCCGGCAGCCCCGGCAGCGCCCCGACATCCAAGCGAAACCAAAATTAGCATTGTTTTGCTCTGGCAGGTCTTTCTAACATCTGTTGCTGTGAAAAATTCAAAATTAATATCACTGAACCCTACCCTGGTATTTGTTAAAGAGATGCAAAATGCTGGACGGGGAACAGTCTGAGCTGCAAGCCACATCTTAGAAAGAGCCTGCAACCCGAGGGATCCAGGAGATGCTGCACACAGCACCAAGAGGAAAAAAATAATCTGATAAATAACTCATCTCTGAAGCCTCTCAACTTTTGATTCATTAGCCATCATTAAAAATTTATAAAAATATATTTGAAGTAAAGCTCAGTTCAACCAGCCACACTTATTCCAGCAACACAGTGACACATTGAGCCCTTTTTCTTTTGATTACTGCCTTCAATCTCATAATTTTTATTTTATGGGACACAAAGCATCAAATTCAGCTTCAGAAATACAATGTTCAAAATATAGTGGCCAATAAATGTTTCATCTTTTTCACAAACTAGACCTTAAAGAGCTTCAGTTATTTATTTTTATAGCAGCAGCATACATAAGTGTATGACACCGTAAAGGATACTGATCTCTGAAGACCTCAGATTATCTTAAACTCCAGAAAATCAATATCAAATCCTGTGTTTACGGTACTTTTCATTATTTATTTTAGAGCCTAAGGAAGCGGACAGCGGAGGCTGCCAATTTTGTAGAAAAAGAACCTAGCAAAGTTGCAGTCAGATTTATAGGTCAAACACCACATTACGAAAGAAACCATTTACCCCCCAACAGCTGAAACCACTGTGGTTCCCCATAAGCAGAACACTTTTAATAAAAGTCTGCAGACTGTTACTACACCTCAATCTGATTCCTTTAGTCCTCACACTACGGCCGGGTGCGGGCAGTGTCGGGGCTCCCACACAGGTACAGCCGCCTTCCAGGGGCAGTGCAAGCAATCTGCAGACTGCAGCCGCAGCAGAGGGTGTTGCTGCGACCTCCAGATGCTCATGCACCTCAGCATAGATGCAAACGAACACCAGCAGCGTTAGACTGTGCCTGCTGCCTTCAAAACTACCAGTCCTTGATTAATTTTTAAAAAGTGCAAGTTCATGGCACACGTGAGAAGAGAGGGAAAAGGAAGTAAAAAAGCAATAAAAGAAGAAGTTTAGAGAGCATTATTCCTTAAAAACGCTTCATTAGAAGGAACATCCAAAGATAAAAGTAAGGATTATCATCTCTTAAAAAAATCCACCCTTTGCATTAGGGTTGTTGAGCTAACTGAGGGAGGAAACTACTAAATTATATCTACATTAAGTATAATTCTAAATCCCAAATGAACTTCAGTATGTTAAGAACAAGAAGAAATAAAGTCTTAAGTAGTGCACAAATTAACCTATAGAAATATTAGCTTAAAATGCAAAAAAGGCCTTAAATTGAAAGGGGCTCTTACTATCACTAGCTAGGCTCAACATATATTTTAGAACCAAGCTCTCAGTGCTGTAATGATTCTGGCACCATTTTCACATATCTGAAATAAAAAATGTAAAAGATAATTCTGATTGTAAGAATCTCTTTTCCCCTTCATTCTTCCTACCAACATTGAAATATTACAGAAAAATAGCATTGCTACTGTATAAAATTACTGCATGCTCTTCATATTAAATACTGTGATCTGTTCTTGTGACAAGCACAAGGTATAGATATGAATAATTGTTAGAATGATTACAGGCAGTGGAAGAGTCCTGCAGGGTAGGCACTGAAAACGCTAATGGGAATCTTTTTAGCTTAAAGATGAGATGTCTAAAAGAAGGCGTGTTTGAGGTTTGAGAAATAAGACAAGACAGACGTTCCTATTTATAACATACAATTAATTTATGTAATGCACTGCTACCACAGCACACTGACATCAAAAGCACAGCAAAACTCAGATAAGGTTTAGATAGATAACATGAAAATGAAGTGTTACATCAGAGGAGATTTAGGAAACACGAGGGATTTAAGCCTTTTTGCTACACAGCACAGACCAAAGTCTAACTGACAGGACTAAAAAACACCCACAACATAATGTGAAAGACATTTGAAAGTTTACTGTAAGGTTTTATGCACTTTTGTCTGAAATACACAGCTCCAGCCTGTCTCAAGAGAAAGGACAGCTTCTTAGATGGACCACTGGTTTGATCTGGTATGGCAAGTCCTGTATTCTTATGTCCCTAACAGATAATCTGCAGTAACTTGAGTGACAACGGATGGGTACCCATCCTAGGGAAAAAAATATTCTATCATTCTACTTCTCAGTGCACTGAACTGAATTATGTTAGGTTAAGTGTTGTCACACTGAATAATCTCAGGCTGTATCACAAGTCCAAAGACACAACTCAGTGTAACATGCAGGACAGTGCACTCAAATTTGCTACCGATCTGAACTGAGAGAGAGGGAAAAAAACGTAAGTCTGAAGTCTAGTGAAACCTACAGTACTTACAACAGTAGTCAAAACCATGTTAGAATATTTTAATTCAAAATTCTGTCTAATTCTAGAAACAGAAATGACTCAAAGATATAAAACCGCTGCCTCTCCTCTTTCTGTCTCTCCTCACCCTGTCTAGCCTCATATAATGACAAATTGTGTTTGGTATCAAAGAAATTCAAAGGCATCTCTCAATAAAATAGTTGTGAAGGTACGAGAAAGCTGAAGACCTCTTAACTTCTTGGAAAAAGTAAACACAATTGGTCACTGATAAAAATTCGTTACACTGAATTAAAACATCACGTTTTTTGACTACGAAACATGAGAATAAGCTATCAAAAGAGTAAGGAGCGAGAATCTCAGGATTTCCCCACTCATTGGAAGTTCTAGCTTGGTTTCTCTAGCTTTGGTCTTCCCACAGAAGGGTAAGGACAATCTACCTCAGCTGTTTCTGAGATCACCCTAATTTTTCATCCAATGTAAAACATGTAGGAAAAGAGAAGATCCACGCCCCTACAACCCACAACACAGTGCTCTAATGTTCATCCCTCTGCATGAATGATTCTCTTCGCTATTCTTACTCCTCCTTACTACTTACAGCTACTAATTACAATTACAAATAATTTTGTAAAGGTTATTTTGCAAAACAGTCACCTTTGTAGAACTTTCAATTTAAGTATGACAACTGCTATGGGCAAAAATAAAAATGGGAGGAAAAAGAAATGGGACAAGAGAACATCAGGCAAAGGCAAAGTCTGCAGCAACAAGATTACACAGACATTCAAGATTGATGAAGATGAGTGTATGTATTTTGTGGCTAAATAATGCGTGTTTGGTTTTGGTTCTTTCTTGGAGTTTGTTTTTTAAAAAAACTAATTTAATTTCTTTCATATATAACACCAAAGAAGTGGTACATAAATGAAAACAAAGCAGTGAGTCAGCAGTGAACTATCATTATAATCACCATAGATACAGTGACCTTGCACAAAACCAATACATTGCAATCAAAAGCCTGGTAAAAGAATGCTCACCTATCACTCTCTGCTTCCCATCATAGACAGTAAAAAAACCACCCTCAAGAAATCATGACTTTCAGCTTCTAGTTCCTCCCCATCAACTATTTTACAGGTAAGGTGATGTCCAGAGTCACCATAGACCAAGCCTGGGCTTAGGCTGCTCAGCTCCCGAAGCCTGTGGGTCACTCGGTCTGTTGTCCCAGATCCTTTTGCTGCTGTATTACACGGACTTTTCCAAGGCTCCCAGAAACTTACTCTGGGCATGAATGTTAACCGGCTTTGGCAACTGCTTGTAAGCTTAGGGCACATAGTTTTCAAGCTGCAGATACTCTCCAAATCCAGCTCAGTACTTGGGAGATACAGTTACTTTGCAAAGAGTTAATTTTTAATTAGCAACACATGGCTGACAAAATTAAAACTATCAGTATCCTCCCCTAGTCTATGGGTCCAAATTCTCTCATGACTTAAGTATTACACAAAAAGTAACCCCAAAACACCCAAACTCCCCAAACCCTATCCTCCATTTACATGTGTAATGTGTTTAGATTAACCCTTTCATGCCTAACTACCCCAAATTCTTGATTATCCTTAGTGGCTTTGAATGCACATATTTCCAAACACAAGCTGAGTGGGGCATAAGCAGAGGACATTTCTGCCTGTCTTGATGACTACCCAACACATCCATCTTAACTAGTGCCCCCCAGGTTTCTGCAGAGGCAGAGGAGAGAGCCCTGATGACAGGCTGTTCCGGACATGATGGGGAAGAGGACATGGATGCCAGTGAGGAGAGTTGTGTGAGCCACTGCCTGCCTTCCACCTCCCTGCTTCCTGGTGATTACGTGCAGACAGCAACTCACATGTCTGGGGGCTTGCAGAACTGAGACCTGTGTCTGTATTTTAGTGTTTGCTTTTCAAATTATGCATTTAAAACAAGGATTTTAGGACTCATGAAATAAATGTTTTTTGACAGCCCATACAGTCCCACAGCTAACAAGTTTCAGCAATGAGATTTCTCATTTGGCTTTTCATGCATTTACACAGTGATTCTGCAAAAAACATCTGGAGATTTGATGTCTGACAGCTCGACATGCTTTGAGAATCCTCATATCATGCACAAGAGGGTCTGATCTTTAAATAATAGTTCCTTATATTTATAGAATTCTGAACAATTTATTGCAGAATTAATGATGTTCATATGGCTCTTTCATTACTTTCTAAGAAGAACAGGTCAACACTAGTTCGTACAGAAGGTACCAAGAATTCTCTTCAAGGTGAAATTCAGCAGCCACGACTCTTCCCATTTTCTGCCACAGTAGTACTGCCATTTTGACCAGCCCAACACTGCCTTTGCTATGCAATGCTGCAAGTAGTTTGCAAACAAACAAAACGTTGCTGGCACCATCTGCTCCTTGGAAACCTGCCAATCAGCCTCCAAACCACAGAAAGGAGCCTGTGTTGGGATTTACTCCGTATCCATCTTTTCTGGAGCTTTGGCTTTTGCTGCTGTCTCCAGTAGCCCTCTCAGAGGCTACAGACAGACCTTTGATCTATTTATGCGAAAAAAATCTGCAATCTATTGACAATGTCCATCATGCTCATTGAGACGACCTTGTCTCCTGAGTTACAGCACATCTGCATCACTGGGTCTGCAATGACTCAAAGTCACAGAACGTTTTTTCCTCAGTAGTTATAGCTAATGTGAACACTGTGAAAACAAGGAACTGGTATAAAAGGAGTATTTTGCCAGTAACTGAAATACAGCCACTTCTGAAAAGTGTAGAGCAGATTTTAAGCACCCAGCATCATTCATAAGCATTTCAGAGATGAAGTGGTAGCTGTGGTATGTAACTTCCTAGTTGACAGTAAATAGACAGGAAGCTCACAAGGGTGTCTCCAAATTTGGTTCACACACCAGAGATAAACTTCTTTTATCTTTTTTGCCACATGTTAAGACATCTCAGTCTTGAAGGGAAAAAAAAATTAAAAAAAGAGGGGAGCGTATTGTAAAGCTACAGGGAAAGAAAATATGCCATAAATTCCATACTGACATTGTTAACATTTAACTGAAATGCAGTTTATTAATTTATCATAATCCATAATAACTGATTTATGATATCATGAATGCACATTCCACCTCTTTTATCCTTATTTGTAATTAATGCACACAAAGCATTATTTTTGTTCTATTATTTTTCATACCACAGCTTGAGGGGTTTTTTTACTACAATTGGTATTGCATTGCTAATGCTTCTGCAAGTCTCTATTTACTGTAGCTCTTGGCTGCCTGTGTACAATGGCAGCAGACACTGGCTTCAGTGCTGTGACATATCTATTTAATTAACCCAGCTGTTCTATCTACAGTGTGAAGTACCTAGCAATGGTGCCATACTGGACAAGTAGGACTCATAAAACCAAAAAAAATTACAGTGCCACTTGGAAAATGAAACACAAATACAGTCTGCTTGAAAAAAAATACAGATAAACACACTGCTGTCAGCCTTGACAGGCCACTGCTATTCAGTTAGATACCACACAATAGCATTGACGACTTTTAAAAGTACCTTTTCTTATTTTAAATCCACCTCCTTCATCCTGAATAAAATCAGCAATTTATCTGCATGTCAACAAAAACTTTAAAATAAAAAAAAAATAAATTCAACAGCAGTCCCTTCCTAGTGGCAGTGTTTTTTTTCACCTGTGTTTCTACAGCGTCCATTCTTCAAAGTGCTTCTAAGTATCTTGGTATAAGACATAAAACAGGAACATCCCCCAGTTCAAGAGGATACTGCTCATAATATCAAAATCAAACAAATTAATATGCCTATCATGCTGTCATTCTGTAGCACTCTGAAGGGAAGGAGGAAAAAGAAAGGATTCACTGAAGTTGAAGATTGAGCATCCATTGCATATGAACATCACAATAAACAACATTCAGAAAACATCTCCTGCTTATCGTGAGCCAGGCCTCAAAATGAGTCAGTTTCGCACAACTGACACAAAAAAGAACAGCACCATACCCAGTTTCTTTCAGGTGTGCTGTCCACACAGACACACTGGACAGTACACACGTGTGAAAACTAGTTAATCGCTTTGGGAGAAGAGCATCTACTGGAACTACATGTGTATTCGAGGAGCCCTCCTGACCATGGCAGCAGAGACAAACAAGACATGGCAGCTAAAACCATCTCTCTGGGTCCTTTGCCAACCTAGAGAACCTCTGCTCATACGCCAGATGGAAATTAACTCAGTTACATCAAGTAAATGATTGCTCTCTCTTCTTAAGTGACTGTCAGACCCCTCCTACATTTTCAACTGAGGAGGCTGTCAGTGATTGCTGGACTGAGGGCATTTGAGTCACCAGTGTCAAGGCACTCAGTGCATGTCATCCAGGGTCTTCTTCACCCCACTAATCATGAGTGCAGAGGAAAGCCCTTTTTAATGATGTGCTTACCTTACATTTTATTTGTTGATTAAAATATCTGAACTTTGCAGCCTTGCTGTTCTCACAGCAATAACCAGTAAAAAACAGAAAGAAAAGCTGTCTAATATCACCTGGCCTCTTATACCCTTGGGTACCACAGCTACAAGAGTTACCAGGATTTAAGCACAGCCCTAGTGTGTCTGTCATTAAAATTATGTAATATGAATATACACCTAGTCCAGTGTTATATACACACTCACACACATCTATAGCTAGACAGACAGACAGACAGACACAAGGTAACTTGCCTGCAAACCTAGAGAGGAACAAAAATGGCAAATTTCTACCTACAACAGAATCTTGTTTTACCTGTTAAAGTCAATATCCAGGTGAAGAAATCCTACACTAGTATTTATTTTCAGAAGTATCTGAACAATGTAAGTTTCCTAAAATACTTCACCAAGAGTACCTATCCAGAAACCTGAACATTAGGAGAGATGAGCCTAAATCTATTTCTGGCGTCAATGGAACATGAACCTGGAAGCCAATTAACTGAAAGGAAAGAATTTTGATTCAAGGCACTCAAGAGACTGCATTCCCTGCAAGTTAAGAGCAGAAAGAAAAATGCAAACAGAAGAATTCTCTATTAGAAGACTATCCTACAAATGTAGACCTAGAAATGTACTGACCTTTCCTGTAACCCTTTTAGAAGAGCAATTTTTGTGAAGTCTCTGTTTTTGTAAGCATAGCATTTTAGCGCATTTCCTAAACCCACAATACACTTTGTAGCACTTTCCTGAAACAAGCCAATCTACACAAATATTTGAAGATTATTTTCTTAATTCACTACAGTTCACCTTTATCAGTACCTTCTTATAAGATAATGCTGCACATCCTGATGTGTCATTCAACTTCTTTGGGACTACTGCTACACAACACGTCAGCCCACTAAATAATGCAATTCAGAATCTCCAGGAAAAGACATCTGCAACCCTTATTTTAACCAAATTGTCTGACTGGGGTTCTGTAAATAAGGAGTAAAATCTCACTCAGCTATTCAGATTGACACATCTGCTAACAACGGATCTCCAAACTGTTAAATCCTCAAGCTACGCTTCCAGTTCCATCCAGTGGTAAAAATCCTTCCCATTAGGGCCATGTTCAACAACAGTACCGATTGCCTCACTAGTTTGTAGGAAGACACAACAGTGATCCTACCAACCAAGAATAGGGGAAATATCAGCTCCTCAGAGCTTGCTTCCTTGTATCATCCACTAACTACTGTTTACCATTCTTCACCACTTGAGAACATTCTCTTCTGAATGGCAAAAACAATGACCCCAACTTAGCAGGGAATAATTAGCTCACATCCAGAAACTGGAATGCTTGATTTATCTCAGCACCCAAAATTCGCAGTCAAACCAACCCAAACCTCTGATTTGTGTCTGCCATACTTGTTTGCCACTGCTGAGCTGAAAAACAAACAAACAAACAAACAAAATCCCAACAACATAAAAAATTTAGACTATAGATTCTATACAGTACAGTCTGTGATACATACTTCAGAATGAATCACAAAGAACAAAGATGAAAACAAAAATGACAGCCAAGTTAACAAAAAACTTCCATTACTATGACTAAAAAGTCTGAATCACTTTTTTTTCTAAACCAGTTTACTCATTTTAGATGAAAACGGAAGAATAAAAAGAAAAAATTACTGCTGTGAATCCCAGAAAAAATGAAGAGAATATTAAAAAGTAAATAAATCAGAAAAGGAATAACAAAAATTCTTGAATACATTCAGAAATCTCCAAGGACAAGCAAAACACTAGCCTTGAACTGAAATACTCTCGGTTTCTTATTAAGGTGTCCTTAACATGGCAGCAACTAGGTAAAGGCCAGCTGCTGTACATTCAAGACACGCAACAACATTGATTCCAAGTAAATTTCACCTTAATTTTAGGTTTTCATCCCAATGTTTTTTTGCCTAGGTGTTTCAAACACGTTTCCCCCCTACAAAATGGAAAGGAGAAAATCTCTTCCTTTCTTGTTATTTTTTGTATTGGTCTTTCTTTGTTGCAAACTAAGTATATGAGGTTCAACTCTAGAGCAAACTAATGTTACTCTCACCTAACAGACCCCAATTTGAGCTAAGCCTACATAAGCATCCTGAAGTTTTCTGCTGATGCAAGATTCCATCAGGGAGCAGTCGGGCAGCATAGAACCTTGTTCTTCCTCATCTGTTCCATATTTCACCACACTGACAGAATCACGACCAGAAACAGGGAACTACCAGAGGAATACCCTCCTCTAAACTTTATTTCTTAAAATAACATATATAATCTAGTAATCACAATAATTCCAAAGTAGGTCATCACATTTTAGAAGCAGGCATAGTTTTACAAAACATAACACCTTTGCATCCTTTGGTGGTAGAAAAAGGTACTTTTCTGAGGCCCAAGACAGGCCAACTGGTTCATCCCATAATTACCATATTGTTATGCAGTAACCTACCCCCATTTCACTAGGGTGCCATAAATCAGGCCTTACATTCAGGGAGGCTGTAAAACCATCAGTGGCAGAGAGCCTGCATGCAGCAACGGTCTAGTGAGAGTGGTCTGAAAAAACGAACAGTAGGAAACTTTACCGCTGTCATCTGCTACAGACAAGACAGGCACACAGCTTGCCATACAAGGGGCTGATGTCTACTGGGCACCTGCCAGGAAGCTCAGCTGTAACCTCTCACTTCAGAGGTCTCTCTCTCGGCATTCACTTTAATCAGCTCCAGTGCAATATTTTCAAAACCTCCCCCTGGGTGATGTCCTTCAAGCCTTTTCTAGGTATCCAGTCTCAAATTTGATTTTCCTCCTTTTATTCTCCCAATTCTTCAAAGATCATTCCAGAAACTTGATTTGATTAGAAGTCCCTTTTAACGTAAGCAATTCATCCTCACACACACGGAGCTGTTGATTCACCTTTTCTTTAATTTCATTTTGCCTGACTTTCATTTGAGCTATCTCAATTTCAACCTCTGTTAAAGCTCCATCTACCTTGTTTACTGTTTCTTTGATTTGAAAGATCTCCTACATTAAGTCCTTAAGCGACAACTCTGTGGCCATTTTTGGCTCCAGCTGTTTGTCAGGAGAGGTCAGCCACCGCCTCGGTCTTTTATTTGTCTGGAGCAACATTCAAATTGTTTTCAGAGCAATTGTTTTCTTCCCATTTCCTGCCCTCACTGTTTGAAAATAATAATGAATTATCTCAGTTCTAAGGGAGGGCTTCACCTCTTTACTTCATTATCAAGAGCAGGGAGAAAGACCGTTTAAGAGGTTGGCACCCTGCACAAATTTCCTCAAGTCTTACTTGAGGAATAGCAATGCAGGAACAGTTAAAAGTTATCTTCTACATGTACACAGGATCCTGGAGGAAAGCACTTGAGGCTAGTCAGAAAATTCACCTTCTTAAAATCCTGCCAGGCAGGTAAGTGTTAGATCCTGGGAACAATATGGCCTGTAGTAAAAATACTGCATTAAAAACTTACACACTAAAACCAAAGTTCTTGGGGCTTTCTGGGTTTGGTTTTTATTTTTTTTATTCCACCCCTCCAGCTCTAGCGAGCAGGATCAGTTCCACAGCCGTACAGGAAGCCTGGGGCAGATCTAGAAATAGGTTTCCTGCATCGATATAGAGTTGCCAGACTATCTTCTCTCCTCTAAACACATACAAAACATGCTCAAAGGAAACCAGTCAACACACAAAACTGATGAAAGAGTAGTTTTAGATCAGAAAACGGTCTTTCTCAAACAAGCCGTTATACTTTGGTCTATTATTTCATGTCAAATAAGGAAGCTACAAAGATTTAAGATGTGTATTCATGTGGTGGGTCTTTTTATTTTTAAAAGAATCTTTACTTCAATCATATCCCAGCTGTTACTAAGCCCCCCTGAAAGTTAGCATGCCATAAGATTAATATTTAATATTTTAAAATCTACATATTTTGTCATTGTGAGCACACTGTTCCTTTCCCTGCAAGTACACAAAAAGTGTCACACAGATTTATGCAGCACCACACAAACAAAAAATGCAGCCCCACTGAAGCTCATATCGTGTTAGGATGGGACTCGGCCAATTCAGCACTATTTAACTACAAGTTACTCAAAAAGTATAGGCTCCTTCCTCAGTCAACCTGCCCTCCTAGGGGAAACATATCCCACTTCTACTGAACACTTTTCTTTAAATGATATGATTCCTTATCTATATGGTCCCTTCCCTTCTATGACTGAGCTGAAAGGCTGGACAACAAGCTTACATGTGATGCCTTATTTGTAAGATGACTAATCTGAAGTGAAAAATAATCTCTTGCACACTTTTTCCCAAGTGGACTCACTTCTAGTTTCAACATTAAATTTCTGCTGTGTTAGAAGTGAAGCTGTGTTTTTATTAGAAGTTGTTTTACTAACACTACAAAATCTTTACCATAATAAAGAAATGCTTCAATACTACCTACAAAATACATTTGCAATTATTTTATTAGTGTATTGTAAGTCACTTTCTTACACTACAAGCCTGTGCTTCTTGCAAAACAGAAATCCAAAGTCAGATTCCTAACCTGCTAAAGGCATACACATTTAAAACTACTCCAGTGAATTACAAAACTCCACATAATTACCCTGACAGACAGTTTAGATTTTTGACCTTTGACTTAATGAAGGCAAATATTTGCAGAGAGAAGATGGGTTATCAGATTGTTTCATATATAACTCAGGCCAGTTTCTTTGTAAGAATGCTAATGAAAACCCAAATTTGTCTTTTTCCATCACAAATGGGCATTTTAGGAGTCAAACGTCCTTACAGAAAGAGTATCTTGATGTAAAGTCTTAATATATACTCTTAGTCAGAGTAGTTAAATATGTCTACAGTGGGAATGGAGTGGGGGGGGGCAAGGGAACATCAATGTACATAAAAGAATCGACAAATAAACAAACAAGGAAATTTTAATACTTTCTTCTTGCATTAAAAAATAAACACAAAAATGTTATCTATCCTGGTGCAATCTATTAGGTACATCATAAAAAAAGAACACAAGTCAGCTGGGTCTTGAGTCCCATCCTCACTGGGGCCCCTTTCTTTGCCAGAACAGTGTAAAGCAGCCTCTGTGTCAAAGAAACGAAGCCCACATGAATGCACAGTGGAGCACAGTGATTCTACAGTCATAGCTATTAGGAGAAGTCCAGAACAGGATGCAGGGAAGCTGTACAAGCTGAATCTAAGGAGACAGAGGCCACATCTGGATAAAAGATTAAACATAAGTGTGCTATACACACACAGGACAGAAAAAATAAAATTACTTGGACCTAAAGTGAGACATATCACAGTGATGATACAAAGAATAAACAGTAGCACTATGAGCTCTGTTTGCTTACCAAGCAAGGAACAAAACTTTATGAAAAATTATCATTTAAAATGATCATAATGCTGGGATACAAAACCAGCACATTTGCAGACTGATATTTCTAATCTTTACTTAATGTCTGCAGTAGTGATTGTATAAAATAAACCACTAAAAATTCCTAGCGAAGCAAAAAGCCTGATAATTTAACTTCCTGGCTTGGTTTCCAAAGACTAATGCAAAGTTTAGGAGCTGCACTGTCAAATAAATCTTTTGAGTACGGATTTCTTTTTTTCAGAAAATGGTAAATAAGGTATTTTCCATATTATATACCAGAACTACAGTCACAACCCAAGAATGTAGATCTTTCAACCATTCATTACAGAAAATATTGCTTGAGGGAAACTGCTTTAAACTGATTTATGTGGTAGACACCCCAGTCAAATTGGACAATGTGGCAGATGGTAATGGATTTATGCATATTTATGTAGCATGTATTTACTTGTCGACTTTGTTATCCATCTTTTGCCCCTTCCGAAAGTCGATGGCAATTTATAACAACTATGATACTGTGACTGGCTGACACTCCCTTTGCAGCCCTTTCCTCTGGACAGGCTAAAGAGCAGCATCCTTTGTGCAGCTATTTTAATTGTTTTACAGTTTTATTACAAAACATCCTGTCTGTTACACTTGCTTCCTGAGGCTATCATAACAATGTTAGTTACCACTGCTTAAACCTGCCTTGGGGTATCTGTTTTTACAGTTAAAATTAAAGTCAGTAAGCAGTTCACCAACATGTTAACATCAATTTGTCTTTTAATTTATTTGACCTTTTAAACTAAGCAAGTAACTCACTGAGGTAAGGGATGCACAAAGTTCAGTCACTATACATTTTTGCAATAAGGTGCTTTTTTGTTCTTTTCCACCGAAACATTCAAGTCTTCAGTTGCAAGTGCTTTTATTTATTCTAAATCAATACAGAGAAGGCAAAATACATTGACATGGCACTTAATATGCATGTCTTACATAACTAATGCGTATACCGCTAGTATAATCTTTAAAATTCGTAACAGAGTCACTGAGCAATCTGCGAACAGTTTTTAAAAGCTTGATGCAGTAAAATGGCTATAGGCTTACACAGCCTTACATGACCAAGGACGGTTTACAGAACACATCACAACTGATGCCACAACAAAACCCACAAGGATCCAAGCGATCAGAAAGTAACTAACTTCTTAACTTTAGGTATCATTTGCTCCTGCAGACCAGGCAAATGTAAACAAAAACAGCTTAGAAGCCCTTTGTTCTCATTTTAAAATGTAGTCCTACACCTGCGTGCCTTATACTCATCTACAGAATATGATGCAAAAATACCCAGGGACACATTTCAATATTTAGGGTAACTTAAACATGCAAATACATCAAACATAAGTTCTTATAAATAAATGCAGTTCTATATTGATCACCTATTAATCTAAAGTATATTTAAATAAGCCTCCCAAGCTGCAGGGAGAACCTCCAGACAGAGTTTTAGGACTACTTTGACTAAGTCACTTTTAATCTAACTCTAAGTTGCTGGCACAACTTCCCCAAATTTCTGATAACATGCCCTTTGCCTATGGGCATCATGAGCAGCGAGTCTAAAACCTTGGCAAGAGGAAAGGGGTATCACTCACATCAAGAGCACTCCCTAGTAAATTAGAGAGAGCGGGATGGTGACGAAAGACTCATCAAATGGTCATTTACTGTCAGAGCCATTCAAGCAAGAGACGCTATAGAGATGAGAGAGGGAATCCTGGAGGGAAAAAAGGGGAAAATATTAAATGAAAACAGACACTACCTCTAATAAAAATTAAATCCCCATTAAAAAGAAGAGTATTCATTCACTCCTTCCTGGCTGATTAAAGCATTTACTCCTTTTCTCACAAATCCCCCCATGACAATTACAGCTTTACACTGTTACTGCCATCTTCCTTCCCAAGTTCCCAAATGTCTCTCAGCCACAAAGCCCTTACTCAGCTGTGCTCCTGAACACCTACAACCTCCAGTCTTCCTCCTTCTGCAACCCAGTCATCAACAATTAACACAAATATTTGCACCTAGAACACAACAAAAAGCAAAGACATAATTTATTTCTGCATGAGGAAAAATAATGGATATAGTAAAGTATATGGGATTTTCAAAATATATAATTCTGGCATTAACAATGGAATCCATTTTGCATCTATTTGGTTTGATTTTAGCATCTGATAGTGCATACTATTCTTACAGATCCACAATTAAATTAAACAAAACAAACACACAAATAAAAAACCAAACCAACCCAAAAAACAAACAACAAAAAAACCCAACAAAAACAAAGCCAACCCAGGTCAGTTATGTATCTTTCTGTTTCCCCTGTGCTGCCAGCAGAACAACCAAGCTGCCACGGGATTTAGTGCAGTGAGCTGTGGAAATAAGAAATCAGGCTGTGCCTCACCTAAGCACTGAGGCCACACAATATGAAGAAAAATGCTATGGCTGGAAGTGGTTGTCGGTCAATTACTCACCCTTTAAAATCCTATTATCTTCCAATTCTGCCGAGGAAAAAAAGGCACTGCTGAACACAGAAAGGCAGAACAAACACTATCTTTTTAACCAAATGTGTCCAAAAGAGGTTATCTCTCCATATGCTGCCAGTCACCCAGCTGAAAGGTTTGGTTCTGACTGGGTGGCTCACAGAACCAAGTGAAGTTAATGGGATTTTAAGAAGAGAGGTGTATGTGGCAATATTTGACCTAAGGCTGTTTTGCACACCGTGGCCACAGAACAAGCAACAGAGATGAGTTCTAAATAAAGCAGATAAAAGGAATGCAAAACCAAGCCAAAAGAAAGGCTAATGCCTGCCAGGTAAAACACAAAACTATGTGTCAAGAAGAATATTCAGTAATGAGGCAGCCAGACAGATTCAAAATACATTTCTAGCAGTGTGTGGGATCAGTGCTCTTGCCATTACAAAAATCTGCTTGAGTGCACCTACATCAGTGTACCCCTTTCACTCTGCTGAGGACATAAATTACAACAGAGCGAGATTTATCAGATCCATTCTGTGCCGGAACAGGATGGAAAGAATAAAGCTTTGCTCCCATTTAAAATGCCTTTTTTATAAGTTGACCACCAATACGATATATATCCCACAGTCTGAACTCCAAAGATCTTCGTAAATATCCATCCCCGTCCTCCCACTTATATCTTGATAGCAAAAGCATTGAATGTAATTAAAACGGAGCCACTGCAAAGGGACTGCATTTCCCCCTGCCCTATGGAGATGAGACCACATCACGCACAAGCTAAAGGGAAGCAAAGGAGACTGCGGGGTCCTGCACAGCTCTCCAGAGCTCTCCGGTCTGCAAGACCATGAGAGAAGTAAAACCCCTGTGGAAAGGTGTGTGGTTAAAGCTCCTCTTCTCCGGCAATCACGGCGTGAGGGATTATTTCCCAGGGACGGAAGCCCTCTGCTGGTCAACGCTATTGTAAGATGATTTACAGCAACTAAATGCACACAGGTTTTAATTCAGCCCTGATTGCCCTACAAAAGTAGAGCTATGAATGAGAAAAGCAAGAACACATTTCACTTTCCTTTTGAGGAAAATCTGGCCAACCAGATTACAGCAATCAAATCTTTGTTATTCTTATTAACTAGGTAAATTCTGCCTTGTTATTTCAAAAAATCCTGTCCACACCATAGTTAAATATGTAATCACTTTTAAAAAGTCTTTATGACTTAAACAGTGCTGACATCAAATATACACTCGGCAGCTCTTTCACTGTTCACACAAAAATGACAAGAACTGTTTAAATAAACCATGTTACCAAGATAAGTACTCAACCCTGCAATTTGTTCTCCAGCACAGGTATTTAATATTTAAATGCATTAAATTTTTCAAAATTTTAAATATTTAATATTGCTATTACATATTTGAATTGTATTTTAGGTTTTCAAAATTATGTTTAAGCATAAAAAAGAAAAGTATTACCTCACCTTCCCATGAAACAAGAATATTGGTCTTTAAAGCAAATCAAATCTAGTTTTGGCTCTGACTATGAGCAGGCTTGGTAGGCATAGTATTGAAATTGGTTAATTTTATTTTGGGGGTTCATTGTACTTTTGGTACCTGTTCATGAGTGGAATTATTTTCCTGGGATGGATAGGTAAGTAACAATCATTTTAGACTCACCACTCAAGTTCAACAGAAAGAATTAATTCTTGGTTTCTGCAAGAAATCAAGGGCTTGGTCCAGCCAAAAAAAAAAGAACCTCTCTAGACAACTCAATCTTTGGATATACAGATTTTATCATGCAAACAAATACACCAACATACACGACTCCTTGTCTCAACGCTATCCTACAGCTGTTATTATTTATTTATTGTTACTACTGAGATGCCAGGGGACTTCAGTCAAGAATTAGACTTTACAGTCTAGTGCTTCACTCATGCACCAACAGTAAAAGTTGGTCCTGCATCCATATCCTTTTTACTGCAAATTCAGCATCTAGGATACAATAAAACTCTGAAAAAAAATAAAAATTAAATTATCCTCTTCACACACCTCAGTCCAAAGCTCTTAGTCCACAATTTTGCAGCTCAGTGCATTTATGCTTGACATCTTTAAATCTATCCAGAATAAAGAAATCAATGAAAATACATAAATAGAAGACATCAAATCAGGTGCAGTCCTACATATGTGAATTTTTGCTATGTGGTGGAAGTAGCATATTTCTAAATCTCTGCCAACAATCAAACAGTAAATTGAAGCAATACAGTCCATCTACCAAAAAACTCCTTGCTATCAAGATAACCCTAAAAATTATTTTACAATCCAGTACAGTAGGATTCCTAAAAATTAATGCCATTGTAAGTTAATTACAAATGAATCCTTCTGTCAAAAAAGGTGGTGACCAGCATGGCAGAGCACACCACTTCTGCACCCTTAGCAGCTGGTTAATACCAGACCAGTCACTCCTTGGTTGCCACATATCCCTTGTACGTCAGTGTAAAAACCACACTTATCTACTTTGAGTCAGCAAAACAGAGTATTTACTCAACCAGCTCATAAATTCAGGCTCATGGGTACCAAAATTTGCCCATGTATCTACGTTTAGCCAGCAGATGAATCCTTTTCCATGGAAGAAATACATGAATGCAAACACAGTAGGTTTCTCCTACAAGAAGAAACAGAAGACTGGCCTCAAGATCTGAATGACCTACAGTAAGACTCCCAGTTCATCACTCTTTTTTACAAATTATTACGGTAGCAACCAATAGCCACATTCACATGCACTGAGCTCAAGTTGCTGACACCTTAAATCTGTTATGTTATTATTTCTTAGCATCATAAACTCGAGGTAACAATGCTCTCCTGAGTGATTTTTCTAGAATTTTTTTTCAATGATAAACAGAATTTCTACTAAATTATATTACATTGAGAACTTCCCAGGTCAACAGAAGAAGGCTTAACACACAGCCAGAAAGCTCAACACACAGCCTTCTATTAGGTGATCACATGGAGTAACCACCACGTTGCTGTCCTCCAGACCACAACCAGACAAGAAGGAAACTGCTCTGTCTCCTTGCAGGACAGAAACAGAAGTTTTAGGTGCCACCCTAAGATCCTGACAGGCATTTGCTCCCACAGACACAAAGTCTTTCTGCCCATTCAGTCCAAGCTTCCCGCTCCTCCTTTCCACTGATCCCCTTGGGTGCTACTGTCCTCCATGTTCTAGAGAAGGAAATGGGCATAAAGGGCCCATTAAATAAAAGGCATCGCACCCACGCAGGGTGTGGTTTTACAGAACAGGGCTTTCTTGGCCAGTCTGTAAAAAGACATAATTCTAAAACACCATTTTTGAAAGGAAAAAAAGATAATAATAACCACATGACAAATCACATCCTGTGGAAAGTAACTTGTACCATGTCATAGTCTCTCAAGAATACTATACATAGCTAACAAAGGAGCTTAAAACTGTAATTGTAATTACAACAACACATTAATACTTAAAACTCCTTTAACATAACTCATTATTTAATAGTTCTGACAAAGTACTTTCTGGATGCATTACAAACATCTTGTACTGGCTTACAAAAAGCAAAGCATCATCTCAAAGATTCATGTTCTGTGAAAACCAACAGATAACATTTATATTTAATTTTGTAGATTTAAGAGAAGACTGATGTTTCCACTTACATTAAAACCACCCTTATGAGAACAAAAGTGTAAGTTCTAAAGCTTGGAGAAGACCCAACATCTGCAAGCCAAGCTCTTGGCAGGACAGTTACAAGGGGTGGACATTATTTTTAATAAATTGCCATAAGTCTTAGTCCTAAATGTATTATGAAACAAATGCACAGTATTTAACCCATATTTCAGCAAGTTTCCCTGAAAGAGGGAAAATGAGAGCAGCATGCCATACCTGTAGCACGAAACCTGTAGACAATCAACCCAAGGAGAGGTTCTTCAGCCCACATTGCTCCTCATGCAATTGCATTAACTCCAAGAACACTTTTAAAGGAGTGAGATGTCTTCTCAAGTCAGTAAGGGTGCTACAACCTGTGCCTGCAAAGCACAGACTACCCAAAAGCCCACAGTGTTAAAGGATGCATGATATATTAACAGTATTAAACTGATACGGTATTAACATTTAACTATGTTTAAGCAGTAGATCACAAAGAGCATGCATTAGCCTCAGGCACAGGGGAACCTGAAGGAAGGCATGATTTGTGGTGACCCTGCAGAGCTGCAGTGAGAGCATTAAACCACAGAGACCAGGATCAACCTCAAGGAGCTTCACAGGAGGCACTGAGGGTAAGGCTGAGGAAAGCCAATACACACACATACACAGACAGAAGGAAATAAAGGCTTTTGTTCAATGGAGTCACTCACATTGAACAGACTAAAGACAAAAGGAGGAATAATGCCTAGATCCAATCTGAAACAAATCAATGTAGCTGAACAATATCTCTGTGATGTAGAACACGTGCTGCCAGAATAACACAACCAAATACAAATACCTATTAACAAAAAGGGAAATCTAGTCAAAATCACACCAAGCATCACAAACAAATCAGTGAAACTGACAGCCTAAGATGTATGTCTAATTAAGTTAAATATAAATAATTAACTTCATTATAACTGGGGGAGCCTGGGTACACCACAGCACCTTGCCAGCGCCGAGGAGGCACAGGTTGGGCAGGGCAGTGCACTATGGACTGGGGCAAAACACAGCCTGGTCCCATCTTGCACACTGGCACTGACACCACCCTCTAACCCGAGCACCTCTCTAACACAGACCTCTGGTTCAGGTGACTACTGCTCCTATACAAAGGCTTGCTTATACTGCCAAGACGCATAAGGAGTCTTTACAATAGGTAGGAATAAAAGCCGCAAGTATTAATGAGGTTAGCAGGACTTAACAGTGCCAGGGCAACACAGGTTTCCTATCATTCCATCAAAGTCATTAGGGAATCAGAATTTTTGATCGCTTTAAGGCTCCCTTTTATCTGATAGAGCATTATACAGTCAGAGCATCTTGAAATTCCTACCACTGCATCCAGAGCAACTGGAAGGCACAACATGTGGATTAAGAAAAAGAAACTGCAATTTTAAAATTAACATATGATACCTCTGAGATCTTGCTCGTATCTCAAGTGCAGCACTGGGAAATTGTGTTTTTATTTGTAGCAAAGCTAATAATGAACAAACACATGAATACTGATTGTATTGTATCTTTTTCTGAGCCATAATTTAGCAATGTGCTACACTGTATTTATCCCTCTGGAGCGTGGCTCCTGTGCCTACAATATTCATTTTAGCTCAGGTAGCAAAGGTCGATGCTTGCACACGTGCTAGTATTTCAAAGCCTGACATCGATTCCACAGGAATAGTGAAAAGGCTTAAAAAAAGAAGTAAGTACAGTGTGGGGCAACTCAATCATGGGGCTGTCATGCATGAGGTTACTCTAGATCTATTTTCCCACACAGATATTTGATGCAGGTGAAAAAAAAAGAGTGCTCTGTTGAGGCTCCAATGATGCTTTAAAGTCTAAATATGCATAAAGTCAAAAGATAGTAAAGAAATAACTAAGTTCATGTGAACACATCTCCTTGGTACCTTAAGTAAATGTATATATGTCCAGACACCTCTGAGCTGCAGTCACTCAGTCCTCTTGTGGTCTCACTCTAGCAAAATATTTTTCCAGCATAGGTGAAAGAAGAAGAGGGGTAAAGGAAAAAAATTAAGACAAGCAGGCTAGTGTTAATAGAACAGCACATTTGGGTGCCTGATTTGAGAGTTCACAGCTCATTTTGTTCTGTATTCTGATAATTCTCCCTTTTTTTTTCTTTCCTTCAACCTTCTTTAAAACCACATTAATTCATTTTCTATCTCTTCTTTCTCAATTCCTTTAACTGCATGTCCATCAATATCTTTTTTAGTTCTCCACTTTGGTTTCTCTTGTATTCCCTCCCTTTGTGAATATTTCTAAGTTAATGTATTTTATTTTTTTTTAAATTGCATCTTCATTTCACAACTGCTCTCTCCACACTCCAAAAATACCCACCACAATATGTTCAATAAATTGCTGTACCAAACCAAATACTTCTTTCATGCAAGAAGCAGCTTTGAGGGCACCAGCAGTCCTGCTGGAGATGAGATGGCAGTATTACAGTGCAGCTAATTAAGTACCTTTTCCTTCAAATTCCATATGGATGCTGCTTTCACCATGCTTAAGTAAGACTCATCACAGCAATTATCTTCTGGACTATGAACAATATTGAAGTGTAGCACATAATATTTATATAAAAGCACATTACAAATTGATCCTGAGGGCGGGAACAGTAATTTTGCTGTCTACACAAACTATCTTTAAGTGCAGTTAAGAAATCATTTCACAGGCTCAAACTATATAATAAAATGAAGGTAATAAGCATGACTGAGACACAGAGGGAACAAATTATCTTCTGGCAATATACCCTACAATTGTGACTGGATAAAACTGTTAATCTGCAGCTGAGCAGAAAATGTATAATCTGAAGGGATTTCTTCATTTAAAATGAAACAATCTGCTATCCTTTGATAAAACAGTAAGAACTTTCAGTATTACACAAATTACTGGAAACAGCACAACAGGACACAAGTCCAAGAGAAAAATAAGTTAAAATAAAGTTACTCAGTATCTCCAGCATTAAAAAGTTGCTTTAGTTGACTAGAGAATACAAGCTAATAAACATCTGGTATCATTAAGTTAGATTCCTCCTCTGCTCACACATACCTTTCTCCTGATACAAGAATCCAAAGCTTTTTTCCTATTGCTTCCTCCTGTCTTACCAGTACTAACCATCTAAACTATTACATTGAATTAACGTAAAACCAAAAAAAGATTTCCTACAAAACAGCTATTCAAATCTCACTTACAAACCACAGGTACTTTTCCATGTGAAATTAAATGATACTCATCTTTCACAGACAAAGCCTCTGAGATTTAACCACGCAGTGTAATCCTTCAACACAATTATTACTAATTGCTTCTTGTGATTCCATTTTCCAAACATGTTCTGACAAGAAATACAGAAAGTGGTGTAGGTCAGGTCTTAAAAGTGAAAGCCAAAAGTAATACCATAATTCAAAACACAATTAAATACATTAATTAAAAATACCTTTCTATCCTTAAGTAGACAAGCAACATAAAACAATTTTGTTGGTGCTGAAGGTCTCTACACAGAAGAGGAAAATACAGTGTATCACTATTTCCAGCATAGCAATTACAGCCACAGTCATTAGAACTGTAAATTCCCCCATTTACAGTCCTACAGAGAACTCCTCCAGAGAGAAACACCCTTCTCAAAACAGGGTGGATTTTTTGGCTTTCCCCCTGACTACATCGACCTGCTGCTCACAGATGTGGGCACTGCACATCACAGGCAAAGCACAAACATCAGACTGGGCCGTGGCAGACTTTAGGCACTGAGTTTAGTGGAAGACAGCCACATCTTGCTGTGGGGAAAACAGGACAAGCAATTAAATATGCATCAGCATTGAAGCTAAATGTGCAGAAATAGCATACAGACAAAACTTTGGTTTACCAGCTCGGCATGCATAACCTGCTTACACATTCCATTTTTAACTATGAAGGCAAAACCTCTGTACAATATACTTTCTGTGACACTATCGTTACCATTGTATGTATCACCAAGTCTTGCAGCAAAAAAAAATAATATGACCGCATTAGCAAAATCCAGGTTTTGTTTTGTTTAACTAGAAACTTGTTCAAGGTATAATTGACTTTACAGATAATACCTGTCCAATTAACACTAATGAAACATATCTTATAAAATTCCTTCCTTTGTGCTTAAGCCTCCAGTTTACATCTCTGACCTTCCAACTATTTCTTTTCATTTACCTTTTTCTTTCTCAGTTCATTCCTAGTAGTATAATTCATAATAACATAAATTCATAATAAAAGGTCTGTGAGCCATTTCGCCTCAGAGCAATGTGTGAATGCACACAAAAAAAGTGCACAAACACTCAGCCACAGCCACACATTTAATGTTTACTTCCAACCGCATGAGGCTATCTGCATCCCACATTCCATAAGATCTAATATATAATGAATCTCTGGCACATCCACAGGCACAAAAAGGAAATTCTTTTCTGCACGATGGCAGCCCAAAATAGTCTGCCAAGCCCTCCAAAGTGTTAGCAACTTCTTATAGAGAGATAAAGACAATGGACAGCCCTACCAAGCTGCTAACATCTGCTCAAAACCTGCAGCTTCTCTTTTCTTCTTCCAGCACTTACCCAAGCTAGCATGCACTTGTCTTTAAAGCACTCAACATTTAAGCATGTCACAATTCTATGATGTCTCATTTATATAATTAGTACTAACATATGGCCCACAATCAGTGTGGGAAATCTAAAATATTCTTTGGGAAGCTGTCAAACCTAAAGGGATATATTTTTCACTATGTGAAAAGAATTAAATATGCAAATCCTTCTTACAATGGGGGTAGAAAGGAAATAGAAATCTAGCCCAAAAGGCATGCTTGTTCATTGCATCAAATGTGGGTTATTATGCTCTGTACCTATCAGTGCCAGTTCAAATCAGAATATACAGAGACATGCAGAGAAAAGCTCTGCAGTCATCAGGATTTTAGCAGTGCTGTAGAAAGCCATAAAGTAGATAAACTCAGAACCCATCGAGAAAACGCCCGCTGTAGTTGAGACACTGGGCTGAATATAAACTCATGGCAGATTGTACTAATCCATATCCTTTTCAGAACTTCAGCTGTCCCCTGGGCAGGGGCACCTCTGTAATATCCTCAGCAAGTAACTCACTACATGCTGGCAGGGATGACTTTCATGCAAGTTCATCCCAATTGTCCCTTCAGAAACACAAGTCCACCAACCCTAAAAACAACTGGGCTAAGATTTAATCCTCCTTCACTTATTTCCAGCTAGGAAAGCTGCATCTGTTTCAAATGTGGCACCACTGTGACCAGTGGCAGTAGGCATCCCTACTCCCACCACTGGGAAAGACCAGTTCAGAGAGTATAAGAGTCAGCATCCACAAATTGGCAATAGGTTATCTCACTCCCCTGAGATTATCCTTCAGGATCAACAGTTGTGCCTGTTACTTATTAATGAATTGTTAATTAAACAGTTATACACATCTAGATGAAACACTATTGGAAATGCACAGAAGAGCTCCCAGTGTCAACAGCTAACTGAGCGCCAGGAGAGTTTCCACAGCATCCAAGTGTTCAATATCTCTGGGAAGTTTAACCTTCTTTCCCACAGATCAAAGGAAGTGGAACAGACCAGCATGTGACGTAGACAGCCTATATGTGCAACTAATAACTTCGCACTTCAGAACAGCATTATTTAGAGTGGAAAAAGAAAAATCTGAAATCAATGATCCCACATTAAGGAAGGCATATGCTTCAAAATAATTTCATCATCACTCGCTCTCAGATTAAACACTGAAATATGGAACCAGCTATACATCTCTCAAAACAGTTGCCAGTAAAGTCAAATCTCTTCAGTAAAACCCTTTCCTAAAGGCAACTTCAGCAATGTAAAAGCTCAGTAATTTGCCTAAATAAAATCCCCCACCCTGTGGTTAAGGACCTGCCAAGCAAGCCAAACACACTAAACCAGCAGAGCTGGCATTTGACATGTCTCTTAAGAGTGAGGCATGACAAGTTACTAATGATCTCAGTTAGAAAGCAACTAACTGTGCTGTAAAAGGTATAAAGACATGCAGAAATCTGGTAATAAGGACCAAATTCTGAGTTGAGATAAACATGTAAAACAATTTTCAGTGAATGACACTGCTCAGTTCAGCTCTAAACCTGTCCCTCTAAATGCTATGCACCTTTTATTGTTAGGTAGATTCATCCCAACAACACTGTAGTCTAAAACATGCCCTAAAAGCGTGAACTGCAGCATGTTGATATAAAATTTGTTTCAAATCCTACAGCGAGCCCCAAACGTGACACATTTGCCTACAGTAAGAGCTTCATAAAGCTGGCAAACTGGCAGTCGTGAAAAGGAATTAGAACTATTAACAGGTACAAATGAAAAAACTTAACCCCTGCACTCCATGTAATGCCAAAAAAAAAAAACCAGTGGGAAGGGAGATCACCAAGGGAGGAACCACTTAGACTGAGCTGGTAGCTGCAGAGAGACAAATTTGCAAAGCCATCATCAGTGAGCTCCATAGCAGGCACTTCCACTGTCTGAAGAAAAAAAACCTAACTCAAACACACACAAACAAGCCAGCTAGAGATGAGGAAAATACCCATTCAATGCAAAGAGGCTACAACAAAGTACATGGAGCCTTCCTTATTAACTATATTCAGGTTACTAATTTTATTCAAATTCTCCTTGCAGCTTGCTGAAAATGCTATCTGATCATTTCACACAAGTTTCAAAGGTAGCAGGAGAAATGCACTAAGCTGGTGTCTTAACTTGCCCAGATAATTCAAATTTTTCAAAAACTACTACCACTGTTAGCTACCTAAGTGTTACAGCAACCAAAGATGAAATCTGGTTTGCTGTGACAAGAAATGAAACAGACCCAAGGTGCTCATGTTTGCACTCAATTACTGATTAAATGAGAGCAATTGCATCATGAGGTGATACAATCTGGCACAGTACTTTCAACCTTGAATTTTCCTGGTGTGTGCCTGCCAGAAAGGCTTGTTCTTCCTTCCTCCTCAGTCCCTTCCCTTCCCCAGTTTCAGTTCTTGACTTTTTCCTCCTGGTTGCACGGCATTAATTAACATTATTAAAAAGAACAGTATATAAGGAGCCAAACATACAAGGTATCACATTTTTGAAACCTATTTCAACTCTATCAGACATTCTTACTACTATCCATGCAGCAGAGATTACCACTTCTTGAAGATGAGAGTTAATGGACAACTGGGAAGGCATGGTGAACTGAGGTCACAGAATTAATATTATTTAGGAGCAGAACATACAGTGACGCAAATAACATTTTTGCAGGAAAACAGCAATATTAGCCTCAGAGCATACAAATTATGTGCATCCTTTCCACAGTTAAACTACTCTTTAGTAGAGACAAAGCAAGAAAAATGATGAAAAGACACAAAAGGAGACACAAAACCATAAAGGAGATTAAAACCTAAAACCTTAAGCCGAATATTTACTTCTGTTAATAAGGTTGCTTTACATCGCTGCGGTAAAAGAAAGGAATCCTTAAGACCTTTACACTGTCAAGGCATCAAGGGTAGAATAAAATACCTTTAACATGAATGAGATAATCAGACCCAGCAAGACACAAATCTAGGGAAAATAACATACATTGTTTATATAATATTATGTATTATTATATTACACAATATGTTACAGATATTTTATTTACAAGTAGGGCACGCAGAATGCCTCTAAGTAATCTCTTGGTTTCTCCCCTAAAATATCAAAACAGTTTTCACAGATTTCAGTCTGAAATCTGAAGATCAGAACTAGCAGTAGCCATGAATTCTGATGCCTTAGGTAACTTAAGATAAATACAAAAAATTTAAATTCTTATGCTTTCAAATACAGCACTAAAAGCTAAAGGAGCTTGTCTATTGAATTTATTTGCTCCTTCCAACCTTAGCAGCCTTTCAATTCCTCGTATTCGTCATTGTTTTCCAGGTAAAGAGCATTTATATATTTGACATGCAAAAAAATCCTTTGGCATGGTCCAGCCTGCATGACTAATATTTAATTAGCAGTGTTACTGCTTATTTCAAAATGCACGAGGTAACTCCTCCATTCACATAAATCATTACACAAATTCTTTCCATTTAGAGAAGCACAAATTCTCACAAATTCTCAAAAAATATCTTAAATTTTAACTTAAAAACACTGTACTAAATATCACAGAAATGTTTCCATTAATAGTTACAAAGAAATACTACAGATAACTGTAGTGAGATTGCAATAATGTAAATATATTAGTAAGTGTAATAAAAGTGTAGTTTTAATATTAACAACAGCAACATAAGAAAAAAAGCATTTTTCAATGACAGACATTAGTGTTGACATTCTCTGGAAATTTCAGGCATTCTCTGCTATTGAAAATAATTTTGGATCCTCATTTTCAGAAGTATACTTCACTACTACCACATTACAAAGCCCTACAAACTTGATCTTACTTTGATGACTTCAGGTATCGGGACAAGAACCAAAAGCCAACTGAAAACATGCCTGAAAATGTAGCCAAATAGTTTTGTGGCCAAAATCAAATTATTTTTTTTAATGTCTCCCATTTTCAGTAAAGTTATTAATAACAAGAAAGAAAGAAAATTCTGTGGACGTTTTATGCACTACAAAGTTCACAATGAGTGGAAGCACATCTCCAAAAGTAATGGCAGTAAAATAACACGTAACAAAAATATTCATGGGCTCCTCAAATGCCAGCCATTGCCTGAACGTCTCAAATCACCATCCACTTCCTCATCACCCACCCTGACAGCACATGCGAAAAGCCAGAAGAGCACAGGCAGCCCTTCGTAACAGCAACACTACACAGGAGATGCAGTGAGGGGGCTCAGGAAGTGTAGGAATGATCTTTCAGACCATCCTCACATTGTGGTTTACTTCTCCAGTAACTTGCTCCTTTCCAGAGCTCACAAACACCACCCAGGAGCACGCAGACTAAGGTATGCTCCTCTCACATAGAATGATGTTTTACCATTAAGAGTGACACCACCCTTCCAAGAGGAATATAGGCAACACTGAGCCAATGGAACCATAAAGGAAACAAGAACTCCTTGGGGAGCACCAGCTGCTTTAGTCCCTTTCTGTTTTCCCATCTTTTAGTGACTCACCTACCTGACCTGTGAGTGTCTAAAGCCAACCCAAGCAAGCATCCATCTTCAGAAGGTACTGCTACATCTCTAATCTGCTAAAATACTATACTAAGTTTTGTCTTAGCTCTCCTGGTTGGAACCCATGGATGGAGAGCACTGCCCTGTGACTGCACAGGGGTGGGTGCCACAGCATGAGGCTGGACCATGACCTTCACCCAGCATCAAAGCACTCACCTGGCACAACGTTTTGTGTTCAGATGGGCAGTTTTCTCCCCTTCTTCACACATCCATCATACTCTACTCAAAGAAGTTGTATTAAGGAGACCAACTTTTTAGGCTTGGAGTACTTTATCACGAAAACTGACTTTAATATGGCCACAACCAGTAGAGCACTTAAACAGTCTTAGCTAAGGTCTCAATTAGTTCTGTTAAAACCAATCAGGAATGCATGAACTCAAAACTAATTTCATGTGTAGATTATCTGGAACTGGCTCTATATTTCCACTGTAATATCACCTCTACAATTTTACTTCATTCCTGTTTATCAGGCAGTTCCTGTCTCTGCCATAATATACCCCATTCCTTCACCAAATAGCATAATTAGTTACAGAGTCTTTTACAATAATTTCCTCAAAAAAACTGGGGAACGTACCCTCACATATCCTCCTAGTAATTTTATCCTTGAGAAAAATGTAAGTTGTCAAAGGGGAAATTGTCAGCAATATGCCTGACTTTCTTTAAAAAAATTATATGCCAATAAAACCTAGTTATTTAAAATTAATTTCTGTATATTCACAAAGAGCAGTATTGTCAAAGAGTATTAAATACCTGGAGCTTTTTCTAACAATTTTGTCGAAAGAAATCAAACCTTATTACAATTCAAAGACAAAACAGAATCTTACAGATCTGCTGCAGCACTTTCAGTAAATCCACAGTAAGCAAAAGACATTATAATCCTTACACACAGTCTTCAAGATCTGTCACATACCCCCCCACACCCCGCTATATTTACACGTCCTCTGAAGCCCAACCCTTGCTACTCTTCCAGTTTGGCAGCTGGAGGGGCAGGTCAGAGCAACATATGCTGGAGAGCTACCCAGCTAAAGAATCCACGGCTGGAGCCTCTAAAGAGCCAGCCCAGCACATCACCTTTCCCAGTACTACTGGCCCATCTAATCAAACACAGCTGAGTTTCACAGGCCTCTCTGAATGCAAAACAATATCCCTTGGTAATACAATGACCCAAGAAGTAAGATTACTCATCATTGTGTTTTGCAAAAGGAAGTTTTTTGGAAGCAGCAGGAGGCTTTCTATATAAAAATATCATTCTTGATTGGCTCTTTGATAATAACAAAAGGCTCTATTTCATCCTCAGTATGAGCACATAGCTTCCCTCAATGTTAAAAGAGAATTTTTCACCTAATATCTTGTGATAGCATCCCTCAGTTTTCATAGAGCTCGAACTATGGTCACGTTCTGAAGGGAAAAATTCCTGATCTGTTCAAAAGTTAAAGGCAGACAGTGTATCCAAAGGATGTAAGTTCACAAAGCTGCTAAAGCTGATCAGCCCCAGGGTCTGGGTCCAGTCAAACTGTCTCCACAGTAAGGCACCTTATTTACTGATGAACACACGGACAGGAAAGAGAAGTTTGCAACTGGAGTCAGACTGATTTCATACATGAGTTAAAAACCAAGTCCTTGCACTGAATAAGCAGAGGAATTCAGCATCAGGTAATTTCTACTCAGTTTCAATATGAAAATGGTACATGACTTTAAGTGGAGTTGACCACACAGCAGTAGTTTCACCTCATATAAACATGAGATCCTCCAACACAGAAAAAACTACAACCACACTACAATGATAAAAATCTATAAAGGAATAATGGGGAATATTACGGTCAGGAAGGTGTTACACCTCCAATTCCATCCTGCACACATTTCCAAACCAGTTTTAGCATAATCATGTGTTTGTAACTCCACTGCTTTTCCCCCATGAAAAGAAAGAAATCACATGTTTCTGTTCGAGGATTGCATTTTCCAAATAAACTGAGTTGTGGCTGCAATGCTGATTACCCAGAAGAAAACCTAACAAAAGCAAATGTCATAAACTATAACTATACACAACACAATGTATGCAGTTTCACTGCAAATGAAGCCCTGGCCACGAGAACAAGGAGGTCTTTGGAGTCCCATTACATATAGGAAGAATAAGATATTTACGAATGGGCAGTAGCTGCTTGTGCTCATTGCCCTGGGACAAGCATATATATTCATAACACCTAGTGGACATGAATTCAAGTTCCACACATTTACTTTGTTTCATAAGAATACACAAGCTATGCCACAATCTAGGATTTAAAGCTCATCCCAAATCAGAGTCAGTTTTCATGAGAAGGAAAATAATAATTCACAGTCAGTTAATAATACATAAATACATACAAATACACACTCCATCCTGGAACACACTTTTGACAACTATGTAGTGAATCCTTAGCTGAACATACTGTTTTGTATGACTCAAAATCTGCTTTTCTTGAGGGTGTTTCCATGAATACACTCTCAATTACATAAATAATATATCACTAGGTACTTATGAGAGACTACCCTTATTCAGAAGTAACTCCTCTTGTCTGTGAATAAGCACTTCAAAAATTTTTTTTTTCCATTTCTTCCCTTTTGAATTACTAGAACGTTGAGACTCCAGCATTCACAGAAGAGTTACATACTTTCTGCTGCACTAAGTTTGCATAAAAACATAAGAATCCTAAAAAAAAAAAAAGAAACCAACCCCAAAAGAACATCCAAAATAGGGTCAGACTCAGGCAAGTGGTCTGTCTAATGCAGTGTCTGGCCCTAACAGTGACTAGTACCACAGAGAAGAAAGGTATACTGTAAGGCACAAGTACAGAATAACCTCACCATAGTACTCTTGGGGTCTTTCTATACCTACACATTAAAACACTGTGGTGGGAGCGGGGTGTTTATCCTAATTTCTGTTAATGTGCGTGTTCTAATTAGCCATGCAAACGTCTGTTTTTCTTTTTGAATTTTTGCGTTTCGACCAATACATCTAGTTTGCCAGTTCTCAAAGTTAATTCTGCATTGTATTAAAAAAAAAAAAAAATCACCCTTTTTAAATCAGTTATCTCCATTTATTGCCTTTCAATGCAGTTCTTTGTTCTTGCTGTAAGTTAAAGTCCATGATTTATTTATACACACACCCCCCACTGACTGCTCATCCTCTAACCTAACTAGCCTGGTTTTATTTCTTTCAGTACCTTGACAAAAGGAATTCCCTCCAATGCCACAAAGCACTTCTGCCCATCCTGCAGTCCTTCCCTATTTTTACTGTATTTTCTTAAGAGTGCTGCAGGACAATACGAAGATTTCCTGTTATAAAGCAATATGATACAAACAAGGAGTAAATATTAACCAGGAAATACGGCTATTGTTTTATAAATTTTTTTCATTAATTTTGTCTTTTTTCCTTTGGGTTTTTTTTTTTTCCCCTAAAGACACAGAAAAAACCCTCACTTGCCAGCTTTTCTAATGCCGCAAATGTAGTTAATTTAATATTCAGCAACATGCAATTAGGTCAAATTATGCATTCAGAAGATTTGCACTCTGATTTGTTAGCTGCAAAATTTCATCTGCCATCACAGTGCCTATTCCCAAATGTGTGCTAGATAACCCCTAAGTTTCTCAGCCCTCCTCCAATTCATTTTCTATCACCTTAAAAGTCTACCATTCTTTTATTCATCTTTTGAATCACTACAAAACAATAGCATTAATAACATTCACTCTACTATTGATATTTCTACATCTTCCTGTTAATCTTGAGGCACAAGTTGTCAAGTGTCCAAGCAGCTCTGAGCACGGCACACACCCTCGGAGACAGAACAACCCTGAGTCACACCACACCACAACTCCTGCAGAAGGAACAGTACCAGTAAGTCTGCCTCCTGCTTCTCTATTAGATATTCTGAAATGTTTCTTACAGGATAGCAGTTTGGCATAAGAACTTTCTAAAAGTCTAGAAGAAAAAATTATACCCATTAACGTCTTAAAACATGAAATAATAGTCTGGATTAGCTTTAGTTGTATCTGTACCTTCCTCATCAGACCTACTTGTAGAAACACCCATAAGACACAATCTATTGCAGTCTATCATCTTGTGCACTTTTCTTTACCATTTTTCCCAGGAGAGTTCTACTCTGAAGGAGAAAAGGGCCCCAGACAACCGGTGATCCAACAAACCCTTTCAATAGGCAGCAATACAACCAAGAAAAGGAGAGGTTATACTTTTGATATGAAACATCAAATTCTTGCAATATTTCACTAAGCCTCTCTGGGATATTGCTACCACCACCAACTGATAGTTTCTTTCTTCTCAGTCCTTAGTTGGGCAATCAAAATGTAGGGAACAAGACAGCTTGAAATACTATATACACGTGAAGTTGACTCCTATTGATGAAAAAGCGTATGTCCCAAATGGCACTCTTCTAACCTCAAAAGCCTACAAACAGCGTTTCTTCTAAGAGCTCACACGAATCCCACACAAAACCTGTATCCATTTAAATGTCAGCTCACAAATGCACCTGAGATGTATGAAGAAAGCACTTCCATTTCTGGGATTTTAGAAATTTCTTTGGTACACTCGGTTGCAGTCAGCCTACAGCCAGAAATTGCTCCAGTGGGTCAGACACAATTTCATAGAAGCAAGTGTTAACATTTAGACTCCATTCTCACTAGTTTTCTTTGTCGCTTTTTGAGGAGGGAATTTCTTTCACATTTTTACAAACAGTTTGTCCTTGCTTATTTCAGCTACCGTATCTCCACCTAAAGTCATCAGAATGATTCAGAAATATTCCTGTAGGAATCTTTTTCTCTAAAAGCAAAGTATCAAACAGTCATTTTTATCTTAAGACACAGTCTTCTAAAGCAAAAATAGCATCGAACTCCATAGCTATAGCACAGCATCTGAATATATCCAAGGAAGCAATACACTTCACCTTTCCAGTACTTACTATCAGCAAGTAAAAGCATCACAAGCAGCACAGGTAACAAACCACAAACATTCCTGCAACTGGGAAGCAAAGCCATCCAATAACTTTAAGATGCAATCATAAAACGCTTCAGAGAAGCAATTCTGAATTGAATACTAAAGAAAAAGAATTATTTTGTTTCTAGAGTGGATTGATACAGTAAGGATGTAAGAGTCAGATGGTCTGCAGGTATGTAACTTCCTTTCTTCCTCGAGCCACCACCCTGAAACCACAGATTGGTCCTTCAGATTTCATTTAATAAATTGCCAACTCTGCTAATTTCAGTCTGCAGTTTTTGTTGTACTGCTACAACTTAACATTCATAGCTTCAAATATTAAGTTTCTCAGCCCTGTGACTGCAAAGTAAAAGAATCTTAAAACATCTGATACTTATGAAGTAGTAAAAACAAATAATAAATATAGCCTTTTAACTTAATCTCAACTTAAAAGTGCTGGAGGAAAAAAAAAAAAAAAAAACCTGTATTTTTTATTCTCTGGATCAAAAAAAAAAAAAAAAAAAAAAAGATGATTAGCAGATAACTGAGAATAAGGAAGTCTTTGGGCATTTAACTCCTGAACATTGTTGTTAAAATTTCTGCAGAAAAGTAATGGTTCTTTTTTCCTGCTATCTGCTAAATACAAAACATGAATTATCTAAGCACACATGAATCTCCTGAAAGATGGACCTTAACCAAGATTAACCAAGACCTTCCCTAAGTCTCCCTAATAACAACACATAACAAATTGCTCCCCAGGATGTGGCTCAGGCTTTCCGGCTGCCCTCCCAGGAAGCTCTCCTATCACGGGTTTGAAGTTGTTCAGGACAGAGATACTGATTCTTTACAGTCTGTTTTCTGAGGACCTACTGTAATACAGTTCAGATCAGATGGAGACAAGCAAACAGTTCACTTTTTTTCATCACTAACACAGGTTAAAAACTTATCTGCAAGTCCTCTGATGAGTGTACAATGTGGTATTGAGCAGACCATTTCATTCTTCATTACTCAAAGGCATTTCAGCATGAACCCACTCCTATTCATGGAAAGCCTTAACTAAATGTGCATTCAAACCCACTGACATCAGCTGAGGCTTTGGTCTAATCACCAAGCACACACATTAAGTTTCCCCACTGAATACATGCTTTCTGAATGGGACTTCAGTCAACTCGTAGATCAAGGTGCTGATAACAGAAGGGCATATATACTATATGACTAACGAGATAATGAAGATGCTGAAACATTACAAAAATACCATAAGCAGAGATTATGACCCAAAGCACACAATGGTCAAATACAAGCTCAGGTTCTCCTACGCGTGTCTTGGGACTCCTCCAGGTGAAGCCATGTTCTGTCAGACAAAGCTCTTTGCATGGTAGAGGTGTCACTCCTGAGCAAGCAACACCAATGACAGAATCAAGAACTGGCAATAAATTTGACAGATGAAATTGATCAAATGGTCAACCAGGACACAATTTCCCAAATAACAAAGCTGGCAACCTGTTAGCATGGCTTTTCTATCTTACATTTAAAAAAAAACCCCAACACTCCCACTACCTCAATTGTCAGTTTTCAGCCAAGCCCTCATATTATAGATGAACTTCCTATCACCATGAAATAGCCTGACACAGTACTGCAGGCTTCTTTAATGAAAAAACAACAACAGGAAAAAAAAGGATGTAATGATTCCAAGTACGTTTTCCATCAGACAAAGTAAAAAGCTGATTCCCCCTGCATGGAGTCAGCTACACTAATTCAATCTAAGGAACCTGCTAAAAAACCAACAGTTCATAGACCTATATATCAGATTAAAGGAGAAGAATGAAGTGAAAAAGCAACCACTTATGTGTCTGCAACAAAACAATTTGGATCATACTGCAGGGAAGGTCAGCTTCATCAAAAGAAAATGATTTAAAAGAAGAGCATGCATTGCATATGCAAAAGTATTTTATCGTTCTAAAGTAATCAAAAACTTTTAATAGGCCTGGTGTGATTCAAATCTCAAGGGTTTCTTGTATCTTGTGTTTTAATAAATTAAGGCTAATTTTGCTTATTTCTCATATCTGTTCCAGAGCAACAGTTCACAACCAGAACAGGTCTGCTGGTCAAAGAAATTTTCACACCTTAGGACACTGACTTTGGACTAATCGAAAGGAAAGCTGCTTTCAGACATGACGAATTATCTTTTTTGACACAACAGTCAGGACTGTTGCTTCTCTCTGAGCTCAATCTTTATTTCATCACCATTTTTATAAAATCAGTGCTGGTGGCAATACATCAAATGCTTAGAATTTCAATGAAATTGTCATTACAAAGGTTTTCAGTGTTCTGCAAATTTCTCTCCCTTATTCTGCTTGTGGTTTAGTCTCAATAAGGTTTTGCCAACTCTCCTGGGTTGTTGCCGGTAAGGCTCAGCTTTCTTGGCACCTCTTTGCCTAGAGCGAGATTGGGTTAGCAGGAGTCTGTTCCACATTCCCTGCTCTCCTGATTTCCCAGTGGTGAACACAGCAAGCTGCGTGCTTGCAATCTGATGCTGGGTACCATCCAGGTTATCTGGTATTTGTGAGTATCATCCAGTGGGTGGCTTCATAGTTTGTAGCATGTTGCAACGGTCAATAGCCGGTTAGCACCTATGGGCTGATAATAAATATATATATATATACACACACACACATACATATCTATCTAGACCATCTCTAAAAAGTTTCTATGTTAGTCATGGATTAGTTAACAGTTATATTAAAAAGCCATGTTTACACGAAAAATACATCCAAAATACACCTAAAGACACACAAACACAACATACAATATAATCAACAGTATTCTCTTACCACATGTAATTACACTGATAGCCAAAAGAAGCCAACAGGTACAAAAGTCACATACTAGGTATTTCATCCTTTAAAAATTACATCTTAATGGTGTGTTCAGTAATTCTCCATATAACTTCATATGGTTTTTCCCTTCCCCAAAATCCCTTCCTCTCTTCCTTTAACATAGTATTACAGTCTATCCAATTTCAGTACCTGGTAACAGACCGCTAACTTGGCAGGAGTACCTTTCTGATAGCTCATCTCTTACACAAATGTACTGTTCTGCGAAGAAATAGAGCCAGATGATGCTGAACCAGTTTTCTGGAGTTACCATTTCAAAAACATGACAAACAACTGAGAAAAATACGTCTGCATAATCTTTAACAGAACAATATGGAACCTGATCCTATGCATTAACGGTCCATGTTATTGAACAGGACTCCAAGAGAGACACTTTACTTGCACTTGCTTGTCAGACAATTACTCTCTGCTACTGTAATACCTCATGTGCATACTTCCAAGGAAGACTCATGAACGCACAGGTTCATTAAGGGAATGAGAGAATCGATTGTAAAATGGAAAAGGCCGAGTGAGGTCATATTTCAAAGAGATGAATATGGTACACTCCATTATGTTGTAATCAGCCTCCCTCTTTCATCCTAAGAACTGTAATAGTCTATCCTAATTTTCAAGAAAAAAAAATTCTCACTGCCTGCATCATACCTTCATCCCAAATACAGTGAGGAATTCAAATGTGCTGCAGGCAGTTTCCATTTACCATGGTCTTTGGAGCAGACGGTATTGATGTTGCTGACCATTTTTCTCCTTAATAAGAAAAACATTCAAATGCTACTAATATTGCTGCCTTGGCAAACCACATTTTATAGATGGGACTTGCCCTGTACATGACACACAGAACATCAATCAAGGCTGAATTTTATTTCAATTTATCATGGTTGCTGTCTAAATGAAAAAATGCTTATATCGTTAAAATGTCTTACAATATAAATGTGCAAATGATGTAATCACCCATTTTGTGAGAAAATTCTAATTCTGATTAAAAATATCTACAGGTGAAGTTTTAAATATTTAATAAATGTTATAAAAAAATACTCAAGCACATTAAGAAACCACAGTAATTGGTATGTGGTATAACGTCACAGGTTTGTGCTTGATAGCTTTTATCTTTCGAAGATGAGTATATAAGGTATTCTTTTAAAATTATAAAATCCGCCTTTTTGTTCAAATGATACAGAATAAATTACTTCAATTTTGACTTCATTCAAGACCTCCAAAGCGTGGTTTTTTTCAAGTTATCATTTATCACAGTTCTTTGCTATAGCAAACTGTCTCCAGACTCTGAATCTGGTGGCCTGCAAAAGTCCTATAAGCTTTCCCAGCTACGCAACTCTGAAACACCACATGACTTCCAAGGGGAAAGTTTCCAAGCAACACCTCATAAGAAAGGAGATAATACTCAATTTTGTAATTGATTGCAGTACACAAACCTGTCCCAGCTGTAGAGACAGATTGTAATGCTTGGCAGAGTTCCACTGGCATGTGCTGCAGGAGCTGGCTGTGGTTATGGCTCCCCTAGCTGCTGCCTCCAGCATGGCACAAGGCAACACACACAAGTTAATGGCCATGCTGTGGTGAGCACTACAGATCATCAGGTTAACCCAATGGTATTGAAAACTCATTAAACTTTTATATTCTCTCTATATCATTAGCATAGAGTTACCATGTAAATACAGTATTTCCCCCCTTCTAAAAAGCCAGCTCTTTCTGCTGCATTTACTTGGCAAAGCTCAAAAGTCCAGAGCCTAAACATACTGCAGCGCATCAAAGTCCAATAAATGGCTACAGAAGTTCATAAGCACATAGCACACGAGGAACAAAATTCAAACAGTTTCTACTAGAAAATGAGAGTTTAGCATGGATCTGCAGGCAACTGGTTCTCCCCTCTACTCCACTTTTGTAAGACTCCATCAGCATTCAGCTCCAGGGCCCCAAACAGAAGGATGATGAGAGGGCTGGAGCACCTCTTCTGTGATGATAGCCTGAGAGAGTTGAGGTTGTTCAGCCAGGAGAACCCAACACTCCAGGGAGACCTTAGAGAAGCCTTCCAGCACCTAAAAGGGGCTACAACAGAGCTGTAGAGGGACGGTCTACAAGAACCTGCAATGACAAGGGGTTACAACTTAAAACTGAAAGAGGGCAGGTTTAGATCAGATACTAGGAAGAAATTCTTTACTCTGACAGTAGTGAGGCACTGGAACAGGTTGCCCAGAGAGGCTGTGGATGTCCCACCTCTGGAAGTGTTCAAGGCTAGGTTTGATGGGGCTTTGAGAAACCTGGTGTAGTGGAAGGTACCCTGCCCATGACAGGGGGTTGGGACTAGAAGATCTTTAAGGTCGTTCCCAGTCCAAAACCCTCTATGATTCCATGTATTCCTTACTTGAACAAAACTGATTGAACCAGAGTTTGGATCCAATAAGGAAAAGACTGAACTGCAAAAAGAGTCTCTCTGCATGTACTAGAAACCAAGACAAGATGTGATGAACCTAAGGATAGTATAGCCACGCACCACACCACTTAGTGCTGTTGCAGTTTGTCAGGTAACCACTGTTCATGCACAAGTCCCAGCATCTTTCAGGAGATGGACACCCCTTGAAAGCTTTTGCCTGGCACTGCATTCTATCATAGACAAGTACTGAGGAACAACTTCAACTTGACCTTAAGAAAAAAAAAAAAAAACCAAACCTGTATATGAAGGAAGTGTATGAAAGCTACATGACAGATAAATGGGACTTTCATAACGCTGCATATTGTAAAGTTTGCCGGAATGTGTTGAAAGAAGATTCAGTGTCCTGGTTAAATCACATCCTGCTGTAGCTGTCCAACTTTGCAGCTAAAATGTTCATATTAATTCGATTAACCAATTAGAGAAGGAAATACAAAGTATTATTACAAGTATGTTGGCTTGGGACAGACTTTTTTTTCAGATTTAATAACCAACACAGTACTCTCAACTTCAAAGGGTAAAGAATTTTTTTGTGGATATTCACACCCTGGAGGCCACAGTAAAGTTGTCCTCTGGAAATCCTACAAAGTCTAAACTTTACTATATGTTTCTGACTGGCATTTTAGAAAAGAAAAGAAAGGTATTTTGTTAGTTATGGAGCTAGCCTGACATTTAGAGGATCTCAATTTAATTTCCTTGTCTGCCAGACTTCCTTCATAATCCCAGGCAAAGTAAATCACTTTCCTTTCCCTAGTTTCTCATCCTTAAAATGGAGAAGACCATTTAAGTACCCAAGTCACACAAGTTTTAAAGGAGGAAAAAAAATATCCTTTTCTTCCATCTTTTGATTTTATCCTCAGGTAGAAAATCACCTAAAAGTTCAATCTTCCAATGGCCTCAACTGTATACTACTTCATTCTTGAAATCAATGAAACACATTATCTACAGGTAATATGTTACAGGTCTTTATACCATTGGAGAGTCTTCTATCTTAAAACTTCTTCTTGTGATAAGACAAGATATAGAAGAACGAACACTGGGAAAGCTAATAAACAAAATGCATTCAAGGCCCATTACTTCAAATAACTTTGCTATATAAATAGTCCGCTCATCAAATAACGGCCTCAATTAACTTTTAATTCTCACACAATGCATTTGTAATGTACTGCAGGCATTAAAAGTTCTGCATGAATATCACTATTCTAGAAGTGCCACAACTTGCAAGAGAAGTACTGACATATTTTCTACTTGATTAAAAACAGTTTCTAGTCTTTTCCTATCCAGCTTCCCCACTAGGCCTCCTTGTCCTAGGAGGACTGAAAGTACTCTACTACACGGTAGAACAAAGCAAGTTTTCCAATATAACCCTGCCCTCATTAGCAAAAAAAAAAAAAGTGTTAAAACTGCCACTACAGGGAACAAACACTTGAGGTCAAGACCAAGGCAATAATGGAAGAGTTTTTTTGACATTACACGGACATTCCAAGAGCAGCATGAACTACAATAGCGACTGTGATACTTGTAACTTGGTAGACCCAAATGTCATGGGAAAGACTTCCCCTCACTGAGCTATCTCAGTATTTTCCAAAATACCACATTCTCTTCTAGCACAGAAAATTAAGACATTAACTGCGAGAGAGTATTTTTCTAATGTGGGGTTGCTTTTATCCTGCAACACAATTACCAAACATTGATAACATCCTCAATTACTCAAATACCAACAAAGCAATTGCTGACAATGACTTCCACACTCATGGTGTCATTTTAGTAACTGACTCCAGTACACACAGGTACTTTTTTGTCCAGTGTGTTTGACCTGAATCCTAAAGAAATTAACTGCTAGAAGAAACCAAGCCAGGACAAGCCACCAGCTTTCAGTGCCTGCTGCAAAACCTGCTGAAAAAGTGAACAGATGCTTCCCTCAGAAGCCAGAAAGGAGGAAAACTCCTGGAAATCTAAAATGGGCCTCACCATGCTTTGATGAAATGCTTTGAGAGTTAAGTGATGGAATAAATAAAAAAAAATTAAGCGTTAGCATAAGACAGAGATCTAAAAATAAAATTCTGCCAGCACCCATTATCCTCAAAACATATTTTAGGTCATGTTAGGACTTCTGCCAGTGGGTTCATCTAAGGGATGAAAAAAAAAATTCAAGGAAAATGAAATATACAAAAAATAAAGCTGCTTCTCAGCTATTATTTTCCTCACAAGTATTGTCTTATTTAAAATTTACTGTTAATACAGTATGTTAGCAGTTGTCCTTAATAAGCTCTGCATACATCCAAGAAAACTGCATACACTGACAAAGATGCTTCTAGTTTTGCACAACACATGGCTTTTTTATAGGGTATGTTCTCACTTGAAAACTACTCCCTCACAAAATGAAAATTCAGCAGAATCTCTAATAGCTTTCATATTTCAGTCTAATAGGTAGCATGGCACTGCACTGCCACCCACCTTTGCTACAATATTGCACAGCACATTTAACAGACATTTGCTTCCTTCACTCAGTCCTTATGTGCAGCTTCTGCAGGACCTTAGTATTAACATTTAACAGAGTCTATGAGCATAAAGCACATTTATGAACACCTGCTAGAACATTTTATTTGCCTTAAGAGTTTTATTATAACTGTTAAATTTTCTTGCTATGCTTTATGGGCCAAATCCTGGTCCAGCTTTAGCCTCAACTGCCATTGACTTCAACAGGAAGCAATTTGATTGTATGTGGGTTTCCATACCAATTCAATACAGCTTTAAAAGAAATGGGATCGCTGGTAAGCACAATACCAGATAGAAAAAGCCAGCACATAGCAGCTCTAAACATCCACTGAAACCAGCCTTCAAACACAATTAAAAACAACTGAAAAAATAAACCCCACACTCACGAGTCTGTAACCTCCACACTGCATTACAAAATCTGACTGACTCTGAGGCCAGAAGTACAAGGCATGCCAATATCCCATCCAAAAGTGGCTTGGTGGGATGTATTGCCATCAACTTCTCCCTCTCAGATTACTCACTGATGCTGCTGTCACAAAAATCTGGCCATCTGTATTAAAGCCATCAAAGGCCAGAATCCAGCCATGTCAGCATCGGTCTCCTCAGACACATCCAGAGCCCTCTCCAACAGTACAAGACAGGCTGGAACAGTCTGTACAGAGCCAGAAGTTGTAGTTGGGGAACAAAAGTCCAAGCGAGGTGTTGCAGCAGAAGTCACACCAGGGGTCTGTTCTGAAGATGTTCTCTACAACTGTTCCTCTCTGACAGAGTTTTACCATCATTGTTGAGACATTTCTAACACCCCAGTGAGACTGAACAAGACTACACAGAAGCAAGCAGCACATCTCCTCATAGCTTAGGAAAAGAGAATAAACAGAGGACTCCAGGAAGTCTACATGGAACTCCTCTAGCAAAATTTAATCTCATTTGAAAATACGTAGTTTACTTTGACCATCGCTATTTAAAGAAAAATAGTAAGACAGACCGCTAGCAAACAACAGCAAATTTGGCAATGCCAAATCTGTTTCACAAAAGCTTGACAGTAGATGCTCAATTCAATGCATAATATTAAACCCCCCAAAATTCAAGCAATTATCAAAATGAAATTATAGACACAATGATGAATGATGACAAATGAAATGTTAACAGATCTAGCACCATACAAAAAAAAAATTGATTTTCTCTGATTACTATTTAGGTGATCAGAGTGTATGAGGTCCTAGTTGCCTGCTTGCTCTAGATTTTATTAATGCTCCAATATCAGACACCCAGTTTGGAAATCAATGCTTACTTCATCATTTTTCTCTGAAGGATCCTATTATTCACAATTGATTTAACAGAAATGAAAGGCTTACCATTAACAAGACCCAGCTGCTGACACTTCTTAGATGAATTATTGAACTTCGAAAAGCGAATTAACTTAACCATCACCAAGACTTATTGTCTGATGTTTCTCACACCAAAGTAAGTGTATTTATAATTACAAAACCAAGGAGTAGAAAGTAGCTTCTTTGTCACCTCCTTCAACACCCACCACATATACCAAGTAAAAATTAAGCTTTGTAAAGATACAAATAGGAGTTATGCACCAAATCCAGTCAGTTTCCAGAGTTTAGTCTCTCACTGCTGTTTTACACCCTGAATCTTCATCTTCTTTCTAAAACTCATAGATACTGGTCATTTCAGGCTTCAGAAAAAGGAAATCCAATTTATGGCAAGTTACATCTGTCAATGAGATTACTACAGTCAAAGATCCCTAGGGCTGATCATGCCCTGCCAGAAAGCCTACAGAAGACTATTATTAATTGCCTTTAGGTACAAAATGAAGATCCATCTTATGAACTGAGATAAAAGTAACAAATATTAGACAATTTCAAGCAGAAGCAGTAGTACAATTGCAGCCCAAAAGCAGTGTAAACATACAAAGCAGAAGGCCTATGTTTAAAACTTGCCACCTGAGCAAAGGGGCTACCTGCTCAGAACATAAATCCATTGTGCCCATTTTCCAGTCTTAGGAGGACTATGCATTGCCCAAGGTGATTTCAGTTCCTCAAATGAGAGAGTTTGCTCTGCAGATTACAAACCCATCAAAGGTTCGGTACCAGGAAAGAACAGGTTTGGAAGGGCAGCCCTTCAGACCAGACTCTGTGTTGTAATCCTATGAATTATCAATGTCATCCACAAACACGATGCACTCCCTAGCAGGTACACTGCTAACAATGCCCTTCATGAATCAACATTGAGAAGTGGTAATAAAAACCTTGAATGTCAGTAAAACACTGCCCAGCTGCATTGATCCACAAACAACTTATACAAGGAGTTGTGCTAAGAAATATACTATCCTTCAGCCACGGGACAGCAGGATCACAGCTGCCTGGTGACACTGTGAACTGTTCAGTTGTCAAAACAAGTGAACATTTCAGGTTTTACTGGATTTTTTGCTAATCTGTACTATCGGGCTGAATATACTTTCAGAATGCTAGAATTGCAACTGCTTTTTTGTCGTACTTGCAGAGCTCAGCTTGATTATACTTACCTCTGGCAACTGCTCTGAAGACTTACATTCAGACTCCAGATGCAATACACTCAGAAAGTCTTCTGGATTAATAACACAATTTTTTGCCTCCTTTTTATTGTGGAATGGTGAGATAATATACCTGTTCTATCCTTTTCACACAAGCTGAAAGTCAACAACTGTCCAAAATCACTAGAGCCTCTTCTCAAAGCCCTCAATGGATTTGAGTGCTTTCACACTGCTGGAGGCAAAACACCTGGGCCTTTCTTTATTAGGATTAGTATCTGAGGAAGATACTCTTACAGCAAACCAATGGCTTCTTGAATACTGTATTTCTCCTTATCAACTCCCTCCATCTGTTTTAACCCCTATCTTACTGGAACTAATTTTAAAATTCTGCTTTGGACATTGACACTTTAAAAATTAAGGAAAATAACAAGGAAGGAAGGAAAGAAGACTGACAGACAGAGCCTTCAAGCTCCTAAGTCTTACAGTATTAGGAAAACAAGCCAAAATAATGAAATTATTATTATTATGAAAATATTTACGTGCCCAAATTTTCCAATCCGCCTCTTCTCTACAGAACAGCACTTTTGAAATGGAAGTTGGCTGCCCGTAACTGAAGTCTGGTTAAATTTGATATCAGCATAAAACATATCTCAGCAAGTAGGTTACAACAACTTTTTTAAAAAAGACATGGACACGGGCAGATTTCCTGCCTTTTTTACACTCCTTTCTTCCAGTATTTCCCACATTGCGAAATAACTCTTAATGCTATAAAGACAGCGCAGATTGCAAAATTGGTCCTAGTGGTTCCAATGGGAGTAACGTGGTCAGAATTTGGCATTCAACAAAGTTTCCATTTCTACATAGGTTTCATTTATTTTTCAGTTTAAAAATAAGACCATATTTTGGCACGTAACTAGAGCTGTTCCTACAACTCAAAAGAAACAGCACTGCTGGCACGCCTCAAAAAGTTCTTTTTTGACTAGAGGCAGAATTCAACACCAGCATAAATGGAAGAAACTTCACTGAAAACAGTTATGTTACACATAAAGTTTATATAATGCAAATATATTTAGCTGACATAGAATTTAAATTCTGTTGAACCAATTCTGCTTATCTTCTACATGTACATAACTTCTATAATCATTCTTCTATGAATACTGTTTTTCCTCCTACACAAATGCTACTGTGCTATTTACAAAGTACATGACCATGCCACACGTTTTTTTACATAAGTTATCCAATTAGGATGCGATGAAATTGAAGCTGCAAGATGTATATTTCTGTGTCAATTACAAGTACAGAAGAAAATAACAAAAATCTGGCATTTCACAACTTTTGAGGGTTTGATTTTGCAACCTACTTTCTAAAATACCTTTTTTGCATGATATACCCAAGGTTTTTTTAGAGCATGAATACGTTAACCAACATGCAGCAGTGCTTAATCAACACAGATCATAGCAAAATTCAATTCTCAGCTCCACTCTAGTACAGACAATGATGAAAGCATTCAGGTACCTGAACAAAGGTGCCCATGCCCTTGGATATCCAGGATATAGCCGGATGATGGATGTGACAAAGTTCTTACAAGGAAACCTGCACTATTTTAGATCAGCTGTTAAAAGCAACTGAACTGAGTTCTTCTTGCCAGAGAGAGAAAGCTGTGTGACAGTGATGTCAGGTTGCTGAGGTAAGCTTAGGGGTTTGAGGAAAGGGTCACAGTAATGCACTCTTTTTTACCTCCTGCTTGGGAAACGCAGATTGTTCTTACTGTGAAAGCAGAGTGGACAACAGGAGCATTAAATCAGCTACTGCAGGCAGGCTTCAGCAGGTAAGTGGAAGCATGGTACCTGAAAATCTAGCACTTTGCAAAAGCTGCTGTTCCTTCCCTTCCTTGGGGGTTGCGTGACCCCAGCTTTGGGAAGCTTGCAATTTTGTCACAGTGACCCCTTTTTCCTGAAGAACCCAGGCTGGAAAAGATAACCTGATTTTTAAATTTCCATATTTTTAACCTACTCATATCTTAAGATTAAGATCTTAAATCTTCATTTCATTGATTTAGAAAAGAAAAAGGCATTTTCATTGTTTGAGAAGTACTACCTTCCCAAATATTAAGATCTGCTACAAACAAAGGAGGTGATAGGCCAATTTGAAGAAATTCTAAATCCAAGTTCTAAGCACAGTTTGCTTACCCTATGGTTGACTTGACCTTAAATGCAGTTGTTTGAGAATTGCATTGAAAATCTTCAGTGTTTTGTTTGCCTTTTTTTTTGTCAAACTGAGGGTTTTTTTAATGCTATACTGTTACTGAAGGAAAAAATGAGACAGAAATGTAGACTGGATTTATTTACCTTCAGATACTTACCAACTTGTATCCAATGTACCACAGCTCATGAACTGCTTCAAATAATTCAACAAAGCACATGGACTAGGTGACCTTTAACAGTCCCTTCCAACTCAAACTATTCTGTGATTCACAACACTTGACTGTAAAAGTCAGTCTGCCTACATATAAGGTACCTTTACAATAAAATGTAAGATGTTTATTGACTTAAAACAATTCAACAAATAAAAAGAAAGATAAGTGGTGATGCTTATATTCGGACCACAAATTAACAGAATTAATTTGACCACAAGCATAATTAATACATTGACCAGATAAGTAGAGTTAGAGCTTCAAACCAATCAGCGCTCTCACTGAGAATAAGCTACACAAAATTTGACATGCAGTTTGCCTAAGAAGTGGTGACACAAAAATCATCAGATCTTCAGAAATTAAAGGCCAGTTTGCCACCAAATATAGAAAGACACATGAACCATCTTTTTATTTCCACTGTAGAAATAACATACTACAGGTGTTTCAGAAAGACTTTGATTTTTGAATACAAGCAGTCTTTCTTTCCAGACATTACCAAGCCTAACAGAGGCACATTTTTATTTAGGCTAAATCATGCCTTATGGGACACACTTAGGAGGAGGAAAGGAGGACATGCAACTGGCACTTGAGACATATTGCCAGTGCAAAGCTGCCAAAAGCACACAGCAGGGAGCATGTTTTGGCTATCATGAGCAGAATAAGCATGCACTCCTTAACCACTGCCAGCTGGCATTTGTTTCCAAATACAGAATGCTCACTAGGCAGTTTGGAGACCGGACATACTCCTAACCTTAACTATGCTCCCATAAAAATGTGCTGCTGAGATACCTCATTAACCATGCCTGTCTCCTAGCTGACTGCCAAATGAGAAAGACTGAATGACACAGAAAAATCATGCATTTCTTCCTACACACAGCAAAGTACTTAAAGTATATGCTAACATAATCTAGTGCTTACAGCAAAAGAGATTTTAAGATTATTGGAAGAAACTTCTGCCAACATTTTAAAAAGAAGAAACGCTGTCACTATTATACATAGATAGAAAGTGAAATGCAGAGACACAGTACCAAGAAAACACAGCAATGAACAGAAAGAGGGGCTGGCCTTGTGGTTATAAACTATGTTATCACATTTAATACAACCTCTAGCAATCCTCACAACAGACGCTTCCTGCTTTATGTGCCGGGGCAGATTTGTGGGTAGAAGATTAATGTCCCCCTCCATCTGCTAATGACTATATAGGTCCCCTGAGCTTTGCACCAAGGGTACTCTGCCCTTAGGATGAAACAAAAAATGGGAATTTGTGTTCATTGCTACATGCACTTCCTATTTCCAGCAACACTCTCAATTGCTAAACGTGTATTATTTCAACTCTATCTAACGAAAACATATTTTATCACAGTAGTTCAACTGTGATTCCAAGTGGATTTTCAAAGAGACCAGTTAAAAGGAGAACGAACCAACAGGGGGGCACTTTTCACCTTCAGAATGCTTTCCTGACACACACAGCCTGCATCAGTATTTGCCCTGTCAGTGCTCTATTCCTTAACTTTTCACTATAGTTTCAAAGTGACTCCACACTTTCAGATTTCCCTTGCTCTATCGCTGATAGCCTGCTGTCATGGACCAAGAAACTCAGAGGAAGAAATGTACCAGACACTGCCACACAAAGGAGAGGGCACTAATTAAAGTCATTTCCTTCAGAGGATTCTGTAAGTGGATTTTAACTTACCCCTGTTAACCGTACCTTTGCTCCTGAGAACTGGAGTCAAGTCAGAGGGAGCTTGACATCATCATAGTCTTCATGGACCTAAGCCAGTTTGATATCCTGGAAGAATACAGGGAAAGAGTAGTTACAAAGTGAAGTTCTGAAGGAATAAGGCAAACATACTCATCACCAGAACAAAGAACCTCTCTGTTTTTGCCTGGAGTATCTTAAATGTTATCTCCAATATCCACAAATGAGAAATCAAAACCAGAGAGTTGCTTCACTAAAGTCTCTGAACGCAGTGTCTCAGGTTCATAACATGCTTCCTTTCTTCCTTTTCCCACCCCTATCAATTGCAACATTGGCCTCCTCCTCAGTTCCATGTCAAGGAAGAAATAGGTGTCCATGCCAAAATTCCCTGTGAGCATGCAAGGGAATTCCAGGGACAGTCAACTATGTTTACATTAACACCAAGCATATGCAATTAATTCCCCTCAGTTTAATCAACTTAACTTCAGAAAAAGCTGCAGCACCTTTGCAGCTGAACTGTCAACACAAGAAAATTCTACGCCTTTTTGAAAAAAGGGAATGTGATTTCAGTAATATGACCTCTACAGATCATTTTGATCCAACTGGGCACTGTTTCTGTCTATCCATTCCTGCCTAAGAAGAAAAGCAGGACAGGAGAGAAAGTAGTCAAGAGGGCAAAAGAAAGAAAAATTAAAAAGGAATTGCTCTGTACTGTCCCTCCTCATCTTCAGCAGAGAACTGCTTGGTCTCAGACACTACCAGAGTGCAGAAACCGCAGCCAAAAAAGACATTTTTTTTCTCTCAGCAGCCCTACAAAACAGTGAGTGTTGAACTAACCAAGTGCTCTGCCTGTCCAGCCCTTAGTACTCATAATAATACTTTGAAAGCACTTCTCTACTGGCTTCCAAAATAAGAAAATACTCTAAATCAAAGACACACACTTAACATTGTTAAATTCATTGCACAATGCAACCAAAAACCTAGCCTGATTTTGTATATATTTGTATATATTTTGGTTTTGTATCACAATTTTATTAGAGTCAACAGATCTGCTCCCAGGTTCCTTATCTGAATCTATTTGGCCTTTTTCTTATGCTTCCTCAACTACTCATACATTTCAGCTTCCATTTGAAAGTTAAGGGAATCATCTTTTCCTTTAATCTGCGAACAATGTGGGAAAACATATCCATAGTATAATTTAAATACATAGAGCAGTCAAAAAGGAATTCCAAGTTGCTAATATCTCCTGATTACTAAATCGCACTCAGGTCCTTTTGGAAGTCTGACTTAGATATGAAAAGCTTGAATCTCAATGCTAAAACAAAAATAATAAAAAAAAACCAGTTAAGAATACTAAAGACAAAAGGAGGACTCAAGGAAAGTAAGGGACAGAGCAAAAAGCTGCAGCTTCCCTTCCCTGCAGGGAGTATAATCTAGCGTATCTCCTACCTGATACTCTTTTGAGCAACAGCTTGCTTTCCTTAATCTGCCTTCTCAATGCCCATCTCATGACCTGCACAGGTAGGCAACCCCTGGAGAGAAAATCCACTAAAGTCTGTGCATTCTACAGAGCGCTGACAGCAACCATTCAAGCTTTTATACAAGCCCCTTGCACCCCTGCAGAAAGGCCACGCAGCCTGTCTGGCCCCCACAGAAAATGCAGCAGCCTAGATTGATAGTATCTGCTTACACTGCTGATTAGGTGCATACTGTCTCCAACAGTCTTTCCAGAAGCTGAACAAGAGTCTTAACTTTCAGGCCTAAATCACAGCTGGCATACCTAACTCAAGTACTGGTAAAAGACATTTAATGATATTTGCCACAAAACCCCTAAACTTCCCTGTTGGGGGAGCAGCAAGGGGGTTACTGTTGGTGCATTCCGTCCTCCTCCTACAAGTAAGCACATCTGCACACATATATATGTATAAGTCTCACACATGGATACAGGATAACAAATCCAATTTTTTCTCCACTACTGAATTTTCCAACTTGAACATTGAAGCATCAAGAAATAAAGTTCACATTATTTCACTGAGATACCATTTGAATGAATAATGCTGGCAGGATTACAATTCAAGTAACATAGATTATTTGGTCAACGCTAACTCAAGGGAAAACTGAAGTCTTAAGGCTAAATCCATGGGGATTGCTGGTGACATCGCTAAGACCTCACACAGACAAGTAAGGCTAGTATTTTGTCCAACTTAGCAAGAAGTTAGTTAGAAATATAAATGAACTTGTTGATAAAAACATCTTCTATTTAAGATGTACATTACAAAAACCAAAAGGTCAAACACGATGCTACAACTAACAATGGTGAGTGAATACATCAACAAAAAGTACTCTTATCACATTAGGCACAAAGGACATGTCAACAATCAATCTTAGGGAGCTTCAGAGCCAATTTTATTCTAAATTATCTCAGCCATGAGTACTACTCAAAGGGCTGCTCTGATCCCACAAACAAACAGATCTTCCCATCTAAGAATATAATTTAAAGATTATTTAGCATAATGTTATGATATTTATTTTCTCTGTGGGAAATCTCACAGAATCAGAATAATTTAGGGAGGAAAGGATCTCGAGGCTACATCCTCCAATTCCCAAACAAAGCAGCACTGATTTCAAAGTTAGAAAAAGTTGTTCAGAGTCTTGTCAAATTTCTCAATCTCCAAGGGCAAATCTTGCAACCTCCACACACCTCAGGTTAGAGCGTAACCATTTTGATTGTTAATTTTTTTTCCTTTTGCCCAGTCAGAATTTCTCCATTTTGGTATGTGACAGCTGCACTTTACCCTTTCTCTGTACATCTCAGAAAAGAGCACTGCTCTGTGTTCCAAAACAGCCCATTAGGAAATGCAAGGCAACAATTCACCTTCAGTTTCTGATCTCCCAGATCCCTCAGCATCTCCTTGTACACTGTGTACTCCAGACACCAACCGAAACAAGGTGGCTGCTCCAAGTGAAAACTCTTTAAACTATTTATGAAAAAGTAACAAAACCTTTCACGTATTTCACCTTGAGCATACAACATCACTTTGCAGGTCCCTGACATACAGAAGACCATTGGCTACCTTACTTTCTGATCCCAAAACAAGTTCTCCTGAGGATGTATTCAACAGGATAATGCACTGCTTCATGAGTAGCATCTCAAACCACTTAAACACTTTTAAGAGGTGTGCTTTTTGCAATGTCCAAACAAAAAAAAAACCACAAAAAACCAACCAAACAAAAAAAAACAACAAAAAACCAAAACCAACCAAACAAACAAAAAACCCAAAAAACAACCACACATCATTTAAAGAGAATTTTATGTGGTTTAGAACACAGTTAAACAGCTTCCTGCAGTTGACCCCAGAAAAATAAAAGACATGTGATGTGTAGTTTCCTTCGACTTTCCTTTGAACTCTAGATTGAAAGCTTTAAAGAGCAGAATTTTTTTTGTTACTTGTAAGATTTTTCTTAGATTAAATTTCCAAATAGTATCTAGTGCTAAAGCATTTGCATGTACCAATTCACTGGGTTAGAACACCTCCTCAAAGAAAAACAGATTCTAATCATTATTTTGAGGTAGGGTGCACGGCATTACTTTGATGAAATGAGCAGCAAACGCCACTCTCTTAACAGCATTAATTCTAAAGCATCTGCAACAAATCTAGATGTAGGTTAAAACCGATACAAGAGGAAGGATATGTGAGAAAAGGAAGAGGAAGATCTGTTACCTGCACTGAGCTACTGAGAGCACTCTTCCTTGCCAGGCAGCACAAAGCATGCCCTCACTGGGGGTGAATCAGGTTTCATTCAGAGACCCAAGGAAGACAGCTTCCTTTAGAGCTTCATAGTATGTTCCCCATATGCAAGAATGGGTTTAATAAAGATTCTATTTATCATTTATTTAAAGCTTGTCTTCTATTACTTTCCTACATATTGCTGCCGCAGGGAGCAGCTTTTTCATATCTGCCTAGATAAGAGCTAAAACCCCCAGAATCATGACTGCCAAGTACTCCAACAACAATCAGCAGCCACAGACCTTAGGATTATGCTGTGCAAGTTCAAAACCTGTCCCCTTAGCAGTTGCAGAAGTTCCACCCAAGAAAGAAATACGTATTAACATCAAGAAATAGGCTCAGAAATACTCATGCACATAAACTGAAGTGTACATTCATTTGTGTATACTGTAAGCAGTGCATATTACACACATACCTAAAGTAAATATGCCTTTGGCAATTTAAGAACAGCAGCAAACACCAGTGTCTGCAATATTCTGCATTCATAAGGAAAGCCATGGCAAACACACAGGAGCTGTCGCATGTTAGTGGCACCTCTTCAGTGAGACTGCTGCCACTCTGGAAATGTGTGTGGACTCAACAACTCCCCACTCCAGGCTACTAAACAGGAGACAAGTTGTAGCACTGCATGAGAACTAAAAGAGAAACTAGCACCTCTCCAGAGAGAGGTACCTCTCCGGCACCCATCACGAACACACACATCAGCACAGGATTGAACTCAGGTTTGAAGTTTTACACATGACCTGGAAAGGTTTTGCCATCACTTGTCTAACAAAAAGAACAAAACCCACTCTATGTGCAAAGCTTTTTAATGCCTCCAAGACTGGCACTTCTACATCTCCAGGTTTGGGTCCCTCCCTCCCCTTCATCCTAGCCTCTCCATTTAGCTTACATAGAGACCACCTCCAGAATGCCATGCTAATTAGCAACAGCTTGCACTCTGTATTAAAACCAACAACAACAAAAAAAAAAAACCACCAACAAACAAAAAAAACCCACAACAACCTAGTGAAAAGAAAAACTGAATGAGCTCATATGCATTTCATCATTTCAGTAATACCGGCATATTTTACTTATGCTTGAATAATTTTAATTCAGACCTGAGCAGCAGACTTGCTATAATTGCCGAAAAATAAAGTTATACATCAGAAGTGTGATATGACAGGGTCTGTTGCCCTACAGACTTGCTATAAAGTGCTACAAATATATATCTCTGTAACCAAAACTAACAATAATAAGCTCATTGCATGAGGATAAAAGAAAGAGATGAACAGTAGGGAAAAGTCTGGTTGGTATAGAAAATAAATACAAAACCCACAAAGTATTACTTCAACAAACTAAATAAACATTTAATAAAATGAAGTTCTTTTTGCTTTCACTAATATGAGTAGCTCCTAAAAAAGAAAAACACATTCCTTATAGGTAAATGTCCATTCTACAAATTCTTTGCACTTTCCTGTATTTTGTTTGGCTTTTTCACAGTGGGCCTAATTCTATTTTCTTATGTCTGTACTTCCTACATGTTCAGCATTTACCAATCTATCACCTTGAACACAAACTAAACTATAGACCACAGAGAATGAAAAGTTTAATGACACTTCAAGCCTTAAAGATTTCCCAGTATTGTAGCAAATGGAACACTGCACATTGCTTTGATGGAGGGAAATACGATATAACTGACATTTCAACTGTGTCTTGGGACTAAAAGATTGTCTCCTATAAAACTGAATATTTAATTTGAACACCACCTACAAATAAGAAAAAAATTAACAATTTCTCCTCAATATCTTGCCTAAGCTTTAACAACAGTTTGCACTTAAAATATTCATTGTAATGGACTCCATTATTACAATTAATATCAGATAAGCTGTATTAGGGAATTTCAATAGCTACTGTCTCCCCCTAATACAGAAACAAGGAGAGAGTCAATGATGCCGAAAGACAACATATTTAATGCAAGTAACTTTGAAATTTCAATGCTACAAGATATTACTGAAACAGTTTATTAAAACAGGTGAGACTAAAACCCCGTGCATAAAGTAACTCCTAGCTGAGAAGGGTTTGAAGAAACTTCTACCCTAACAAAAAGCACACTGTAACTGCTCACAAGAGCAAGATGACATTGGCTAGAGTTTGAATTCCATCCCTCTGAGGAGTAGCAGCTTTGTTAATCATTGCTTGTATCCCTACTAGGAGAATCCCACCCCAGGGTGCAAAGTAATGGAAAACTACTCTTTGTCTTGAAAATACTGGTGTTGCTAATACCTGTATTTCTTGTCTGCACAGATCTGGTTGAACCTCTTTGCAACACCGACTTTACACATGTAAACCCACAGAAGTCAACAGGGACTTTGCTCATGCTACATACCCACCATACTCGTATCGACAGAAGCATGAAAATGGATGACCCCTTTCAGACACACGTGGGTCAAACTCCTACTGCACACACCTGTGGGCACCTCATGGTTAGGAATTTGCTAGAATAATTAATTTCTTTCTGCAGAAATCTCGGTATGTGAGAACTCTGAGCCTTCTACACCTTGACGCTACTAGAGACACATTACCCCCAAGATGAGCTCTATGAATTAATCGCTTACTACAGACACAGAACTACCAAAAAGCAGTCCTCAGTGGTGCCACTGCTTCTACCTGGAGAGAACCCAATTTTCACATGTAACAGAGATGCTTTACCATACTGCTATTAGGGTGAACTAGCCTGAAAATTCAAGGGCATTGCAAGACCCCTCAGCTCTGCAAGAAGGTGCAGAAGAGATGCAAGGTACCCCAAAGTGCAACCATCTGCTGTGGAGCCACATTGCATTCTTCACAAGCACACTTAGTCACAAAATAATGACAAAGCAGGATGAGGCACTCTCATTTAGTAATACTGTGACACTGCTATACAAGGACAAATCCTGCAACCCTTCATCTAGCAAAGCACATTTTGCTGGAAGCTGACCCACATAAAAAGCTGAGGATCAACCTTCTCTGATCATTAAAACAGACACAGACAGATGCTGACACATCAAGCTCTTACCCAGAGCTTGGTTCATAAAGGAACGATTTAATTAATATTTTAAATCAAAACCAACTTTCACGGTTAAAAAACAAAGCACGTACCAACTCCCAATGCTCTTATTTTAAGAGCAATGTTTTTTGTTCGGTTTTGCTTCCAACTCTTCCCAAATGACATAACCAGAACTGCAAACAAGTGATGTCCACATAGCAACTTCTACCACAATGACACAACCAGTCTAAATTTACATTGACACCACTTTACCTTAAATCAGCTTCTCTCACATGCACAGGCTTTTGCACTGGGTATCCAGTTCCTTCAGTCAGCCATAACATCATGTATAATTAACCTATGCTTGCTAAACTTCCTCATGAGAGCTCTTCCAAGGGAAAAAGCTGAAGAGTCTCAGTGAATTTCCTCTCCTTGGGTTGTTCCTGTACAGTCCTGGTGCTCATCTTTTGGATCCGGCACAGTCCTTGGACAGTAAGATTTTGTGTTGCTCCATCAACTACTTTGTTTTCAGAATCCATGTTATGGATCTCTTCAAAGCCCTTTCTCTCTTCAAAGCATAAAGTTAGACTGTGTTTATTGACAATAATTTAGTCCTTTCTATTTTGTTACACAAAGCTTGCTGAAATGCTATTAGTCTCAGCCAAAGGCAAAACATCAACACCATCCAAACCAGCAAAATTCTGCCACAGATTCAAATGACCAAACTGTCACTCTACATATAAACAACAAGCGACCAGAAAACATCAGAAACGCGCTAACAACCTCCTTGCGCCAGCGCCTGCGACACGCACACACGCTGCCGAACCTTCGCGGTGTATTCGCTAACACGCATACCTTCCTGGCGGGCGGCAAAAGGGATCCCGCAGACCCCCACACGGCCAGCCTCACTCACCCCGAAGTAATCCCCGCTCCGGCCGCGCAGCTCGCTGCCACCACGTCCCAACAACATCCTCCGGCGAGGCGAGGAGCCGCAGACACGAACTTCACTCTCAAAAGGCGCAGGAGAGCCGCCCCGCACGCCTTCCAGGCCCTTTCCCGAGTTCCTGGGGCACGGAACCACCGGGAGCTGGAGCGAGCAGCCTCCGGAGGGACGGGCACCGCGGCTCTCCCTGCGCAGGAATCTCACTCCCGGGGCGCGCACCGCCGGGGCTCTGCTCTCGCGTACCGAGCCACCCCGCACAGCCAGCGCTGCCGAGCCCCACGGGCTTGTTTTAGCCACATCTCTAAACACCAAGTTGGTTTTGGATTCGCCTATTTATTTTCCGCCAGAAGAGCGGCTCGCTGGGCCGACTCCGCCCGGCAGGAGAGCAGGCGGCGGAAGGGGTGCCGGGCTGAGGGGGTCCCGAGCACAGCTCCGCGCTCCCAACCAGCCCCCGGCGCGCTTTTGTCTGCGGCGGGGAAGGCACGGAGCGCCTTCCAACACTCCCGCCGCGGCACCGCGCTCAGGGCTGCAGCCCGAGAGGGCGACCGAGCTCCGGGAGGACGCGCCGAGCTGGCCCGGGGGTTCGGGGGGCGCTGCGGGGGGAGCGCCGGGGTGCGAAGGGACAGCCGGCAACGCGCCCCGCACCGCTCCGCACCGCTCCGCACNGGCGGCTGGCGCGCCCCCTTGCCGCGCGCGGGGCTCGGGGGTCTGGGTGTCGGGAAGGCGGGGTTCGTGTCCTCGCCGTGTTTCCCGCTCAGGAGCCCCGCGGGGCAGGTGCGGGACAGGGCACGGCGGCCCCCCGAGCTCGTCCCCCCCGTTACCGGAGCGAGCACGGACGCGGTCCCGCCCGGTCCCTTGCCCCCTCACCCCGCGAGCGCTCCGCGTTCTGTCCGCTCTGCCCGCAGCCTCTCGACAAAGTTGTTGTCCCAGCGAGCTCTGAGCGCAGCCCGGCACCCCCCTGAGCACCTTCAGTGCCGGTGTGGCTCCTCCTGAGGGCTGGAGTGACTCTCCGTGCCGCCGGCAGGCGCGTACGCCGGGACGGGCATCCCCGGGAGCAACGTTACGAATTCCTGCTAGGGAAGGAATCCCAAAAGAGACAGGAAAGGTGTGGTGGTGCTCGGGTTGGGACGGGCAGCTGGCTGCGAGCCCTCCATCCCGGCAGCGCAGCAACCAGTCGGGCCCTCAGCCTCCTCCCTGCGACCGTTCATCCCGACTCGGCGACTGCAAAGTCTTCAAGAGCAAAAACACCCTCTATTCAGATTTTTGACAGCTGTAATGAGCTCAAGGAAGAATTATGTAAACATTATTAAGTGTTAATAAACACATGTCAGCGTTAGGCAGCCTTGTGTAGAAATGTTGGTAAAAGCCATGGCGAAGGCTTTATTCATAATGTCTTTTTAACTCTGTGTAGCTGGTGTAATAGGCCCTGTGCTTTGCTGTTGTCTCGACGGAAAATCATTACCCAGTAATAGATGAGCCAGTTCGGAAGGAGTGCCACTGGGATACTGCACACTTTCATTCATAGATGCTCCGTATTAGAGGAAGTAGCAGGAGGCCTGCCAACTTTCCCAATTTAATTATTAAACTGTCAGTTCCTGACTCCTTGTTTCGACTTCCTGAGGCAACATCTGGCTGTAATAACAAAAAATAAATAAATAAAATAAAATTTGATCATTCACTCCGCAGCATTCTATTTGCAATGTCCTTTTTACTGCAACTTTTATGAAAAGCTCAATATGGGGGATCTGGTCCCCGTCTCTCTCTGAACTACCCAAAAATAAAGATGAGAACAGTTTCAGCTGTGATCCTCAAGGCAAAGCTGTGCAGAAGGATATATCATACTTGAGCCTTTTTTTAATGAGCCCGATGGTGTGCATTTTAATCTTCCTAATCCTTCTTTTATTCATAAGAACATCCGTGTGTTTTTTTTCCACTGCATGAATCTGCATGATATGACTTTGGAAGATGAAAAAACCAATCTTTTGCTAGCCAAGAATTTTTGCATTTTCATCAAACGTTTCTTCAACAGGGTAATGTTGTTTTCAGAGTTAAAAAAAAAAAGCCATAAAGGGTATCAGATTTAAATGCTACCAAATGTGAGCAAAACACTGAAGAGAAGTTTTAAAATATCTGTGACTGCGTCTTCACGTGTTTTCTGGATCTGTTTCATATGATGTGACAGCTTCAGCTCGCAATTCATTATTGCAGTGGATTTTGGAACTGTATGCCTCTTTTTTTCATATCCTCACTCAAACACACGCACACGCTTACAAAAATATGGATCTATATATGTACACATGCACACAGAGAGACAAATACAGAGTGACTCAGCTCTGCGTTCTACTTGCTTAATCAGTTTTCAAAGCTTCAGCTCTGTTCCCTTGCCTTATTTAAAATGCCTAAAGCCACCTTTCCCACACTGCTTATTTCAGTGCTGGGGTGCAGAGCCTTTGACAAAGCTGGGCCATCTACGCTGCCTTCTGTGGGTCACCCTCTGCTAAATGCCTTTCTGCAGGTCAGAAGGTCAGCCCTCCCATTAATCACACGGCAGCTTCGGGTTCACCGCTCACCCTGCACACTATAGTCCCAGGGAATCCTAGGAGACCTTTTTTCCTGGTGGTCACTTGGAGCTAAGGAAGGAAATCAAGATGTGGAGGCAGAGGTCCTGCAAGCCCAAACCCCAGTGAGATGGTATCAGGAATCCTGTGGGATGAGCACCACCACCCAAGAGTGACATTCTGCACTGCACAGCACTTTGGTCTGCCCTTTGCTATGGACAGACAGGAGTTGTTGCAACTGTGGTGGTAAGTAGAAGTCAGACAAGTACGAGAGCAGTGCCTAATCCAGTACCTCCAAGTGCGATTCTTTCCCTTAGTGCTCCCAGAGAAAGCACTCCTGGTTTTCACATTCCATTAATTCTCCTTCCCGTTAAGAAGTTAGGGATAGAGATCAGAAGAGTTTGAATGTTGCTGTCTTTTGGTCTTCTGTCAGAGGTTTGACATTAGGTCTGTAGGTTTTTTCATCAGAAGTTTCCTTCTTCTCATACCTTGGAGGAACTTCTGGAACACTTCATTGATTTCTTAGCTGCTCTCCACTGGAGCTCCTCATAATTCCTTGCTTCCTAAGGCTTCTCCGGGTACTTCCTTTGTATCCCCCAGTTCAAGCAGCAGAAAGGCTAACTATCCTGTTAAGTAGGGCAGCCTTTCTTAAGTCATCGAAAGAACTCTGGATAATCCTTTCATACCTGTCTCCCATCTTCAAGTGAAATGACTATGGTTCTTAAGTTGTCATAAGAGGGGATTGAATACTTTATATAAATTCTATTCAAGATTTTCGTGTTTTCCCTACAGTTCATGACAGATCAGTCAGAGTCTTCCTTTATACTCTAAAGAAGAAAGAAAACAGAGAGGGAAGAGTGTTGAAAGTGGATTTTCTGGTCAAATTCTCTTTAATATTTTTTCTACCATTAGCCGGTTCCAGGCCTGCAGCTCAGAATTATTTTTAGAAAAGTCACCTGGGATTTAAAGAAAAAAAAAAAAAAAAAAAAAAAAAAAAAAACCCAAAAAAAAAAAATTTAAAAAAAACTGGAA
>VWZG01011722.1:1192267-1223063 GCA_013396735.1 Grallaria varia | reverse complement strand
AAAAAAAAAAAGAAAAAATCCTCAAAACAAAACATTTCAAAATAGCTGGACAAAAGCAATGTTTCTGAGAAAGCAACAAGGACTATACTGAGTCCTGTGACCAGATGCAGCTTTGAAAACTTCTGTAGGAAGTAGAGCTTGTATTATAGGAATGAAAATTTGTACTTGTGTACAATAAGGAGTCTATCATCAATTTCTGTACTTTTTGCTCAGGAGATCCCTTGACAATTTCTGTACTATATATGATTTCAGCAGTAAAGAAGAAACCATGCAAAAAATGAGCAAATCCTTTATTAAAAGAAGGTCGAAGAACAGTTTAACACAGATAATTTCACAATCCATTGGAGAAGGCCAATACCATGATGGATAAGACTACAACAGATGTATTTATATTTTTACAAATGTGAAAGCAGAAATTAGAGTCTTATTAGAAGTAACAGCTGTTAATTACCAGCCTCACATATAGATACATGCTTGGAGAGATTGCTAATTAACTGAGTGAACAACTTGAGGAGTTTCAGCTCCGAGTTACTTGCCATGGACCTAAGACGTTAGGTGAGAGAATCTGATTCCCAGGTGGATCCCAAGCTGGATAATATTTGTTGGCTTTATGCAGGCAATGATGTCTTATCTGAAACAGATTTGCCAATGCATAAGGATGTGCTGATCCACTAGGGCCAGCATCAGCAGCTATTAAAACAAGCTGACATAAAGAACCTCCCAGATATTTGATGGGCTGGAGGCATCAGCTCATATAAAACTGCAAAATACTTGAGACTCAGAATCTAAAATTACTTTCCTTAATGAAAAGCTTCCTTTACTGAAAGGAAGAAAAAATATCCTGCAGAATTTGAAACATCAGCCAGCAGACAAGACTTCCAGAATCTCACTAAGCTTGAGGCACACTTACATGAACTTTTGTTGCAGCAGCCAGCACTTAAGGGCATGATAAAAATCCCAAGATATTAATAATAATAATAACTCAGTCCCTAGCAAGATTGTTGTTTGGTTGTTTTGTTCTGCAAGATACTGGTAAGAAGGAACATGGAGTCTCTTCACAGAGTTTAGAGTATTAATTTAATGTCTGTCATGCTTACTAGGTAACAGAGATGATATTTTACCTTTAGAGATGAAGAAATAATAATGAGATCATCATGCAATAACAGCTGATGGTGGCAGCGGAAATTATAGGAGCATCTGCAGCTACAAACACTCAGCTGGGGCTCCTTTAGGCTTCTGTGTATCAGCTGGTTTTCTGTTATCTCCTTGGGAATTGAACCAAGCAACACATGAGTGCCATGACTTCTGAATGCTTTACAAAGGAAGTAAAAAACTAAAGCTAATGAAAAATCCAACCAGTATAACTGATAGTGTAAACCTTCTTTACTGAGCTTGGTAATGACTTAACAAGGTGATGTATAAACTACAAAGAGGGAAGGTGTTAGAACAGCTAACCCATTTGTTACCTGAGAGTTCTCTTCAATGGTAATGAGAAGATTGGGAGAGATAACTCGGTGCATTGTGTTTAAAGAACTGCTCCTCGAGGTTGTCCCCGGGATGGATTGGCAGGGAGTATCAGGTTTCAAGTGTACTGATAAGACAATATGAAGAACATGGGAGGAGCATTTAGTGGGAGTGAAAAATATTGTATAGGTCTCCAAGTAGTTAGGATGTAAAATTGCAGAAAGCAATACCGATTTGTAAGAAATCGTACCACCTTAGCATATAATCAGTGATAATGAACTGGAACCTTAATTACTGGAAAAAAGTACAGGGTACAGGGCTGAGAAATTGCTGGGGACAGTTGTGCATACGTGCAAGCTGCAGGCTCTGGCAGAGGAATCCCAGTGGCTGCTGTAAGTCAAAGCTTTAGACATCTTCAGACAAGTATGAGCTAGTGTCTGTCCTGCAAGTAATGGAGGGGGTGTGCTGTGTAAATCACATCATGATCCAAGCTTCGAGCTCTGATCAGAGAACAACAAATCTGTGTTACAAAGGTCCCTGTGTCACCTTTTTAAGTAATACCACTCAGGCCTTAACAATCCAATACGGGTCTGATAAAATTATTTTTGGATTCGTTCTTCCTGAGAAACTTTCGTATTTATCAAAAACTGGCAAAGGCCTGTGCTTCTGCACAAATGCCAGGTGCAAAAGACTTTTATGTCAGGGACCTGGGACAAAATTTCAAAAAATAGACCAATATATGATTCAGATGCAAGCACACTGAATGCAGGATCAAAAAAAAAAAAAGAGAGAGAGAATAGTAACAGTGGCAATGATGCATTTAAATAGCGAAGACTGAATCTAGAGGAGGACTTAAAAAGATTTAAGTTTTCAGGATAGTACACATCCCACTAACGGACCTGGGCCACAAGTTAGGTACCCTGTATTGGTCCATTATTTTAATCCATCTACACTGGGAATAACTACAACATTCAAAATCTTTGTAGATGGTAGGTTTCCTGGTTTTCTAGGAGTCTTTACAATATTTAAATTTGTGCTGTTGGTTAGAATTCTTGTAAAACTAAACAGATAAAAAACTGCAATAGTGCAAGCAATCAGGGTTATAGTGTCTCTATAAATGTGTCATTTTTAAATATACATATACACATATATAAATATACAATACAGAATAGTTAAATCCTATCAGCACATGTAGATGTTCTTGTTTGCAGTGTCTTAACATATTTCTCCCTGGCATTACTTCCTGAATTCAGTCTTTAAGGCAGATGTTCCATCCTGCAATTACATGTGAAATGGCATTCCTATTAAATCTAAGTAAACAGTATGGAATACAGTAAGGAAGGGTACTTTTAGGTGGCTTATTCTAACAGTTACTTCTTACGGTCTTTTACAAGTTGATTGCTGCATGGATGCATATATTGCACCTACCTTCCCTAGGACAAATATTCCATGTAATAGAGAATCAAGAGTGTCAATTGGCCCCACATTCTTTTATCCTTCAATGTATCCTTGGATATGCTGCAAGTGGGTAGCACTGGCTGAAGAAAGGATTAAGAGGGTGCTCAACTGGTAAAGATAATATGAGTGCTGTAAGTTACTGGTTCACCGTAGGATCTGCTCCAGGTTTGTGAGCAGTCCTGCAAACACTTCAGCGTGACAGGGCACGATTCATGGGCTGAAATATAGGATTCTAGTCTCCTTCTGGAGAGGTATCTGAGGATTAGGAAACATGCCCTAGAGCATCTCATAATGTCCCTCAACACCTACATCACATCAAGCCTTTCATGTCCCTAACTTACAGTCAATTTTTAAACCAAATATCTAGATGCATTCTGGCCTTTTTTTCTCAGAGGGTCACATTGATTCTAAGTATTTCATTCATTTGTGCTTATTTGGTGATAATTAAAACAATACAAACAAGTAAGCAAACAAACAAGAATACCACTAAGGTGTGTGAAATTGAGACCTTAGACATAATTGTTTATCTATGGAGGATAAAACACAGCTATTTATCTGTGTTAACCTTTGACTACGTTCTTAGTCACATGGAACAACTTATTAAAATAGAAAGGGTGATATATAGAGGTAACAGATGATCTGAAGAGGTTTGCAAAATCATGCTGTCACTGTTTCATTCAACACAATGAGGTCAGAATCTTCTAATTAAATTCAGTGAGTTCAGCCTTCAGTTTGCGTTCTGGGTTGTCATAACCACAGTTGATATTTGTTATTATTTATGCTGTAATACTTTTCCCAGTGTGTTTGGGTTTTGTTCAAACACAGGAAGAAACAGAATTATTGCTATGAGGATGCTATTTGCCTTCCTCACTCAGGAAAATATCCCTCTGCCCACTATACTTGGGAAGCCTTGCTGAGTTTTATCCATCGCTCATATCTGACTGTAACTTGCTGGGGAGCATTCTGCTATAGCTTTCTATAAGGACTAATAGGAAAATTGCATTGAATCATATTCAGAAGTGAAGATAAAGGAGGAGGGAATGGGCAGCCCCACCTTCCCAGCCTCATGTGGAGAGGCGCCCCACCTCTGCGGCGGCGGGGCCGGTGCGGTGAGAGCTCCCTCTTCCGTTCAGATAACTTGCATCACCGGGCGCATGGTCGTTTCAACCCAAACTTCTGGTTACCTGCTCGATTTTGTCATTGCTCTACTTAGCTCACATTTCCATTTCAAATGAACATTATTCCGTTATGTTCTGTTCTTCTGCTGCTTGTTATTGTTTTGTAGTGTGGCATTGCTTGGGCTTTCCATTGGCTAATACAAAAATCAGTATCTCTTCTAAAGAAAAATATCTGAATAAGCTGAATGCAATTATACAATCATCAAGGCACCATTTAAATTAAAGTGAAAACAACCACAGAAAACCTAACAAATAACCAGGACCACACAACACACTAAGACCAGGCTTCTCTATGGCCAGTTGTATGGCATTTTTGATCTCGGTGAAGGTTAGTGTAAAATGTCATCAGTTTTTGTAACCATGGAAAATACTTCTTGGAATAATTAACAATACACATGAAACTGTTTTTCAGTTAAAGAATTTGTTTACTTCTTTCATTTTAATATGCTCACAAGGTGAGTCTGAAACTTATTTATCTGACAAGGTCCAAGCACAAGCATGAATTTTTAATACTTGGCTTTCAAATACAATAAAGAATAATTTCAGTACAAACTATTTATGCTGAAAGTTGTGTTACTATCTCCCATTAATCTGCCTCCTTCTGTGGCATTATGTCCTTCTCCTTTCCCCCCAATTGCCTGGTTCATCAACTTAAGTCTTTGGGGAAAGAGGAGTCATTTGGTAAATGCTTTTACAGCCCATAGCACAGGAGGGTCCTGACCTGACTGGTCTTTGGCCTTAGAATATTTTACAGGAATTTTCTACATATTATTCTTGTGTGTGATATATCATGGAAGATTTCCATTGTTCTCATGTTTTATTGAAGGTTATTTATTTATTCCAGTTAAATATGTCTTGGTTGCCCTCAGAGTGTCAGGTTTACGGTCCGGCAGCACAAATCATACGCCACGATGGCATTTTGCTTTTGTTTGGACTCTGCTGGGTAGCAAATGTCTGAAACAAAAATCCAGGTTGTGTCTCTAGGCAGTTACAGTACTACCACCAGTGCATGCGCCTGTGTTTGCCTTCCTTCGACTCTGACCAAGGATGAGAGAGCACCATTCTCTACACACAGGCACTTCAATTTTCATGCTTATTCAATCCTGAGCCTCTGCTGAGTCTACAGTAGTAAAAGTGCCACATATAAAAATGGTTTTATGATACACGTTCGTCCTCAAAAAGTCCACCTACAATAGTAAGTGATGTGTCTGATGATAAAGCATATCTGTGTGTGAGGGCGAGAGAGGGTGTATTATTTTCAGGAAGATTCAAACAAAATGATGGGGACAGGCACATTATTTGAATATTTGTCCCGTAACATTTGAAAATTCTGAACTCTGCAACCAGCAATTTCTCTGTCTTCCCACAGTATGTTTTAAGCCTAAGCAGCCACAAAATTCTCTGAACGTTCAGCTGACCAAATTCCTTCCCAAGTGTAGGAGTTCAAGGCAACTCCACTGTCTTGGATTTTTGCATCCACAAAACAATGAAAAATGCTGTAATTTTCAATTAGTAGTATTGTCTTCTTCATTTGGTTTTAATCTACACCAAATAAGATATTTTTAGAATTTCTTAGCAGCATTATGCTAAGAAAAACAATGGTAAGATTTCAGAAGTTTATACCTTAGATTTCCAGGCAGGGAGGCAAGCAACATAATTGTCATGAGTCTTTTGGGAAACAGATCTTGACCACACTGGATATTTAAGCTTTCATTGCATTTAAAAAAAACAAAAACGTAAAGAACTAAAAAGAACTCCTCCTCCTTTTCAAGTGTCACATTTCAAGTAGGAACTAGGAAAGTCACATTTAGTTCAGTTTTCTCCACATACAGAGCTGACGTGGCTGCACTATCCTTTTTGCTAGTTCTCCTTCCACAGTAACTTTTAGTCCAGTGACCGTCTTCAAATAAATTTGTTAGAAGTCTCAAAGATGTAAGTTGTTACAAGTTTTATGAATTTCACGACAAGGTGGAGGACAGAGACCTTTCTGGTGTTGCTGCTGAGGGAAGAAAAGCCCGTTCATGTGGGATTTGGGAGCACATGTACCCTCTACCTGGCGAATCACTTAGCAATTGCCAGCCAGTCCTTGCGGGCTTTTCTTCACCTGGCAGCCTAAATAAAATTTAGAAGGGCAACACAGGAGGGAGCTGATGATCTGGTGGATACATCAGGGAAGTTTTGCAGGAGGTGAGCCAATGATCTGAAAAGAATCAGAGGATGCTATGGTGGAAGGCAGTAAGATAAGGGAGAGGCAACTACGGGTACAACAGCAGAGGGATTTATGTAAGGGGAAGGCCAGCTAGTGGAGGTGATTTTGGAGAAGATGTAGGACACCAGTTTATAGGAAGTAAGGCTGTCTTAGTACTGTTGTTACGACCTGCTTACTGTAGATGTAATTGCTTGTAGATAATAGAAGACAATAATTGTAAATTATGAAATGTAATGCATAAACTGTAGTTTATATATAATATGAGACAATATCCTCCCTGTTAACAGGCTTGAAGTTTAATGTCTTACTAGATTATCATGCCAATAACGAAGTTTCGTTATTTAAAAGAGATACATTATGGGAAAAACAATCATAGCAGCAGTATTCAAGTACTTATCCACTCTGCAGTTTTCCCATGTTTCCAAGCTGTTAGTTGTTTTAAAAGGAACTATAATTACATGAAATACTTCCCAGTGTTCAAAAACTGAAATTGCTTGGCTTTCCATGAAGTTATTAAACTGCAATAAACATAGGTGAGGTGTTCAGTGTAATCACAAATAAAAACCAGCCTAATCAACACTATCTCATTAAAATGATGACTGCACAGCACAAAACACTGAAAGATGTTTCACTTTTATATTAACTATTGAAGAATGTTCGTTTACCCACATCTCTACACCAATGGTATAAATTTAGTCAGAGCACTTAGGTTTTCCTTTCTCTGTCTCAAGAGAAGTACTTTGTCTCATCAAAACTATTTTTACCAGTGAGATTGGATCCCCTCACCAGTAGCATGCTGGCTGCTCTAAGAAAGAATACACTGTATTCAGACCTAAGGGGTCTGTAGTAGATACAGTGTTGTCACAGAGGAGCGCCTGAGTTTCCATTCTCTCTACCCCATTTTGCTTGTCTAAGTAACCATCATATTTATGTTGGATATTAGAAAAAGGTTCTTCACCCAGAGGGTGTCTGAGCACTGAACAGGCTCCCCAGGGCAGTGGTCACAGCACCAAGCCTGGCAGAGTTCAAGAAGTGTTTGGACAATACTCTCAGGCACAGGGTGTCATTCTTGGGGCTGTTCCCTGCAGGACCAGGAGGTGGACTTCGATGATCCCTCTGGGTCCTTTCCAAATCAGAATATTCTGTGATTCTGTGATATTTGCCAAAAGAACCCAAAAGAAGAAAGTAACCTCAGACATAGGAAAGCTGTGATCAACAGCAACTGAATTTTACAACCTCTGGAAATCCAAGATGCACAGGTCCAGAATAAAATTAAGTAATTCCCATGGGAATGTGCTCCAGCCAATGCTGGCTGTTTACCAGAATGTTAGGAAGAAAAGTTAAATGAATGGGTGAGCACCCGATAAGGAGTCTAGATATATGACAGTTTTCCCCATCAAGAGGGATCCAAGGAGTTACAACAAAGCAGTTAATTTTTTTCTTAGTCAGAGAACAGTGGTGATATTCAGGTATATCTTACAACCAGCAGATGTAAGAAAAAGAGGGTATTTATAAAAATAAAAATAACTTAGGAGAAAGCAGGAAGATCAGGACAGTCAATCTCAACAACAGACAGAAACAGAAATGAATGTCATGGAACAATGGAAAATACTTTTCCTCCATTTGCAATGGTGCTAGCAAGCAAAAACTTATTTGAACAAGTAATATATGTAAGACAGTGGTACACTCAAACATATTTGGGAGAAAGAAACACTTCCTTGAAACCTTGTGTGCATTTTTTCCTTAGGTAGTCTTAATATGAGAGCCATAAAATGACATCTCCCAGACAACAAAGGTAACGTTTTCCTAGAATGCATCAGTGAAGAATTTGTGTTCATAGCTGCATAACTGATAACAAACCTTTGTTTTCTCTATCTAAAGAAAAAGCTGTTTTAAGTTAGGGAACTTACTGTATTGTAAAGAAACATACTTGATAGTTAAGCAGAAAACACCATCTTGTACAGGGACATCTTGTACTGTATATGCCACTTTTGTTCTCAGAAAAAAACCAAACATTCCACTGACTGGACCTTGTGCAAAGGAATAAATTTAAAACATTTTCTAGTCACCACCATAAGGATGTATTTAAAATGTAGGTACAAACTCACGCATTCGGGTGTATGTCTGTGCAGTTAAAATGAGATAGGCCTACAGCGATATTCGGCAAAGATCACTTAAAATGCTCCTTTTTATCAGTGACCTTTCCTTTAGAATTTCTGTGATAACACTTGGGGATATCACATTAAGTTTCTTGGTATAAAATTGAGCATTGCACAGACTTTTAGAAAGATTATGATGCTAGAGGGATATTTAATGGTGAAATCACTTACTGTAATACTCATTTCTGAGAGCAAAGGTCTGAAGTGAAATGAATTTGGTGATCTTAGATTAGTCCTCGTTGGGCAGAGGTCCATGTCTGAAGTCAGCTATGTGTATAATTAGGTATAATTTCTACATCTGTTCAATAGAGGTTAATTGAACTATCATAATAATTGAATTCCAGTACCTCTGATTTTTTCTATTCAAAGTGTCCCTGTGAGATCAGAGCCAAGTATTCATCATCCAACACATTTGTAGGAAATTCCTGTTGCATTTGGTATTTGGTTTGTGGGTTAATGCAGGGCATTGGCATTTTTGAAATGTCTGAGGACAAATACACATCCAAGCTTCCAAAACAAACAGTCAAAAGAAAGAGCAAAATACATGCTATGTACATGGATTCTATACTGCTAATTCCTCCTAACTTAAGAAACAGTCAAAAGCAGATGGGTTACCAGCTGACAAAACAGCAAAGATCTAATTGTCCTACCCATGGATGTTGCAAGAATGTCACTCTTCTTGTGGTGGTATTTTAAATTCAGTTTGTATTATACATATTCAGTAAGTAAACACTGAGGATTAATATTAAGCCTGGAATAATACCGCTTTATTTTCTTTCTACAGTCACAGGTGTGCAAACACATGACAAAAGCATATGCATGAATGCTGTGTGTGTTTACTTTTCTGTGTATGCAAGCAGTTACACATATTTTACAAGGTTACTGTTCACTCATTCAGAAAACTAACAGGGTTTTCTTTTACCACTTCTTTGTGAGAAAACAGAATAAAAATAGAAAGGCACCATGATCAACTGCATCCAATTATACATTCACCTGGGATCCAACATTATTGGATTATTTTTGGCTCACTACACTTATCAGCCCTACTCTTTAATTTTTTAAGGAAGCAACGTTCTCTTTTAATTTACTGAGTTTGGCGTTCATGAAGAATACAGAGTGTTGATGTCAAAGTTTTCTATCCATTCAAATAGGCAAGGTACCACAGAATAGGTAGGAAAGGCATTCTCCATACCCATAGACTTCGCAGCTAGAACTGACCACAGAGGTGTCAGAGATGGTCAGGGAGTGCAGTTTCACCAGAACTACTTCAGAAATTTAGACAGTTTATAAAAAATAATAAAAATATTCCACCCGAAAATAAATTTCAAAAATATTGGAAATATTGCCACGTTGTCTCAAGGGCTCTATGAACATTAAGCTTGAGTGACCCTGATCTGCAAGCTCATTGAACTGCTTCTCTCAGAGTACACAGGTTTGATATTAGCAGCATCTTGCTTTGACATAGCATAGGAGTTATGGGATTTACTGTCTCTCTGGAGAGTCCAGATCACAGTGGAAAAGAGAGGCAAGGCACAAATACACCACAATTAAAATTTCATTTTTTATTTCATTAATCCCCTCCAACTATTGAACTTTTTGCTCAGAAATTATTTCTTTTTTAAGTGCAAGTGTAAGTTTCTGAAGAAGGTATGGTTATCAATCCATTTTACTTTTAACTACAAAATAATTTTCTGAAGAAAATTTCATTATTGACCTATTAGAAAAAGGACTGGTGTTACTAACTAATTAATCTGAGCCTCTAAGTAGTTATCTCTTAAAAAATGGTGAGGCTGGTGGGACTGAATGCAGTAGTGTTTCTGTTTGAACAAGTAGAGTCAACAGCAGTGCAGAGTTTCAACAGTGCAGAGAATGCACAACTGATCCCTATGAACACACTTCACCTTTTCTGCAACTAAATCCCATAAACCAACTTTAGTGGTGCAATGAAGTTCACTGTCTGCTAAGTCATTGTGAATCATAAAGTTCCCATTTGTGTGGTATAAATCAGCATAACTATTCAACAATTAAATCTACAATGAATGTATTTTTTAAATTACCAAGCATTATGTTTCATTTTACAAGCTTGCATATGCATTCTTTATAGCTTACTGTCGTGTAATGCTTTATAAATGATACTTGATAAACAACAGCTGTATAATCTTAGAAATATTCATCAAGAGGCACATGTATCCACGGTAAATCACTTTTGACTTGTACAATGCTGGTGGCTGGCATATAATCTTCTAACTGCTTGCATGTGGAACATAATAGGACATGGCACAATGTTTCTCTGAGACCAAAATACATTCAGAAAACATAGCTGGGTATCAATTGCAAGCAAGAATAAAAATTGTTTGTCAAGTGCACAGTTCCAAAGTGTAAATCTCATAGTAGATGCTCTGTTTATGCGACACCACTATGCGTGTTTTGCATGATGTTTATTAAATTGGACTTTATTGCACTAATTTTCACAGTTTATTGGCACTGCAAACTAGAACTTGGGCAAGATGTGGTATCAGGGATTGGCTTTGCTCTCCCATAAATTAAACCAAGCTGCAAGTCCTGTGCTTCTCTCAGCTGTTAGAGTTCCAGCAATTGCCTAGATTATGTCATAGTTTATTTCCTATCTGTTATACACATTTCAGCTTTCAGAAAAGTCCTTGTGAGGCAGAATATAGAATAAGAAGGTTTGGGTATTCTTTCAGATGCTTCTCTATGACTTCTGCAGAGCCAGATACCATAGTTCATATGTCGCAGTGAGTTTTGAGGAGGAAGAAATAAGAAGAACATCATTCACATGCTGATGGCACCCTGGTACTGTTGCTGTTACACAGCAGTGGGACTAAAGAATTGAAACGCACTGTGATTTCTACCTTTGGGCTCTATGCTGAATTGAATTGCTCCTCATAGCAGCCTCACCTCTGTTTTATTGAGACCATGCAGTTTATATTTAACATTTACACTATAAAGTTACAAGTATTGTTCGAGAAGCACCATTTATCTTTCATTTAGAATCTTCTGAGAAAGCCAAATTCTGAGGTACAAGCTGTATCTACTCCACTTACACAGTAATTTCCATGACACAGGTTATGCTGTTTTCTTTAAAATTGTGGATAGGATTCCCTTCACCTAATCAAGCAAAACACACCCAATATAAACCCCTCAGCTAGGCTTCTTCTAATACCCAATGGAGAAAAACAGACCAATTAATCCCATCCTAAACAGTACCCAAGAAAAGAGGATGAATCTCCCTGCGGAGGGTGTGTACACTCCAGAGGCAGCCTAAAAGGCTTCCTTAGAGTAGAAATGTGATTTTTGATAGGGTAGTGTGAAGTGAGGTGAGTGCAGCCAGCTGTGCCCCTTTTAGCCTCTGTGCAGCAGCCGTGCCTCTGCCACAGCTGCCCTCGACTCCAGAGCACATCGTGTTTGTGTGCACGTGGCACAACTCACCCCGGCTGTGCAAGCGAGATGTCATTCAGGGAAGTAGCCTCGTTTCCCTGGTCTGTTGTGTCCTAAAGTTGAGAACTTGATCCCTGAGTGGGTAAATAGCTTTCATATGAGTTAAAGGAAGTGGTAAAAACCTCGTGTTCCAGGACAACCCTAAAAAATCTGTAGCTGTATGAGCAAGATGTTGCTTGAACAGGTTTTCTCCTGGTTGTTTGTGTCCGCGATATACACTTAGAGGAATTTGCTGTCTCTGCAGTTCTGTGTTTGTGTCTGTGTTACCCCAAAGCATCTCAGGTTTTTGACAGGAGTTAAAAAAATTCCCTTTATATCCTTCTATCTCCACTGTGGATAGAGGAAAAGCCAGAGCCTATCTTTTATTCTGTTATAGAGGCAGAACTCAAGCAGGAGCCCTCAAGAAAGGAGGTGCTGCAGAGAAAGTCTCCTGGCAGTCAAATTAAGAGAGGCATTTTGGGCTGAGGGGAAAATTGCTTACCTCTGAGACAAATGGTGGAAAATTAAGGAGTTTTCCTCATTCATCAAGTCTGAATTTGGAAATATGACTCACATAAGACAACAAATTTAGCATCTCTGGTTTTTGCTGTGCATTATGTCTATGTGTGTCTGTGAACAGATACAGCTCTTGCCAGGTTTTTACCCCTGTAACCTGTTTTAGGCCTTTTTATATCTATACGAGGTGCTCCTCAATAGTTTACCTTCTTTTAAACATTTCTTTAATATATTATAAAAATAGAAATAAAGACCAGATCTCCTAAGCCCAGTCTAAGAGCAGAAGAGTTATCAGTGTACGCTTTTGCAGAAATGAGAGCAAGTCGTAAAAGCAAGAACGCAAAGTTAAAATGTTTCTTCAGTTAAGCGCAGACTGTTTACATCTTGAAAGCAGCAGAGCAAGTGTCCATGACTTAAAGTTGTATCTCAGCTCTCTATTACTGTCACCCTGCTAAAAGATAGGACAAAAAAGCTTCAGAGTGTATATTAATGCCAATTCTTAACTATACAAGACCTTCCCTTCCTGGTGACAGAAAGGTTTCCAACAGAAGGCAACGACAGGTACTGAAAGAACAAAGCATTTAAAGGCATCTTTTCCCCTTCTATGCTATTCCAGCTTTTGTTTGTTATTGGGATTCTCTAAACAGAGGCAACATCTGTAGAATTGTGTTTAAAATTCATTAATGAACCTCTCCTCCAGGGACTCATCTAATCCTTTTCTTGATTCATTCTAATTTTGGTCCCCACCCTGAAGCAGAGTTCCACAATTATATGGTGTATAAAAGGATTTTGTTTGCTTTAAAACGGCTGCAATCTGAATGTGCTCTGTTTCTTAATACTGTGAAAAACAGTGAATAACAATTCACTACCGACACTCTTGAAATAGTTTTTTGCTTTATAAATCTCTGTCATTTTTTTAAACTAAGTTGCTCTGTAGCTATTTTTCGGTCAAGATTATTGCCATCCTTACCTCTGTATAGTTCTACAGGAAGGTTTTGAAACAGGGTAACTAGAGTTGCATGAAGAATTAAATATGTTACACACATGACTTTTATTAAGTTGTTTTCTGTCTTGCTCTCAGTTCCTTTCCTAAGAATTCCTAACACTCCAGTTGCCATCAGTGACACCATCAACTTGCACATGATCTTGTAGAATGAACCCCAGTAATCCTCCATCCTCTGTCCAGGATGGAAACAGTTCATTCAGAGTCCATTCTTTTAGTAATCAGGACTGATTTATTCCAAGTGCTCTACCCTGCACTTACTGATAGTGAATTTCATTTGCCATTTTATTCCACTGTCCTTTCCAGTGAGCTCTGGAAGTCTCTGCTGTTTCACATCTCAGAAAACCCCTTTGCCAAGTAGCACAGGGGAATGATGAACCATACAGATCCAACTACTGATATTTAGGGAACTCCTTGGTTGAGAAAGTTGACCACTTGCAGTTATTCCTTATCATCTGCCTTTAAGTCATTACTAATCCATGGCAACAGCTTCTCATTAGTCCCGTGGCAATTTATTTTGTAGAAACCTTTAATGAGGGAATATATCAAAAGCCTTTTAAAAATCCAAGTATGTTGTAGCATTAGGATCACTGTAATCCACATGCTTGTTGACAGTTTTAAAAAACTCAAATACATTTTTAAGGAACATCTTCCCTCAGTAGGAACTGTGTATGTATTATGCAATATACTGTGTTTGTTCAGGTGTCTATTAATCTCATCCTTTATTACAGTTTTACCATTTTGCCTGTACAGAAAGCAGACTTGCAGTCTATAGATCCAAGATCTCTCCGGAGTCCTTCATAAAGATTGGTGTCACATTTCCTACCTTCTGTTCCTCTGGCAATGGGTTAGACACCACTGTTAGTAGTTTAGCAATTTTATGTTTGAGCTCTGTTATAAATCTTCAGTGAATACCATCTGTTCCTGGAGATTTCTTACTGCTCAGTGTGTCAATTTGCTCTAAAGCCTTTTCTATTGACACTTGAATTTGAGCCAGTTCCTCAGCCTTATCTGCCATAAGGAATGACTGATACCAGGACCTCATTCTCTTCTGTAATGAACACTGATGCAATAAATTAATACAGCTTTCCAGCAATAGCCTCATCTTCCTTGAACATTCCTTTCATACCTAGATTGCCTATTGGTCCCATCTGACTCTCTGTCAGGCTTTCTGGTAATGGTATATTTGAAAAACGTTTTATTAATAGGTTACCTGTCCTTACTGTTACTCCCTCAAATACCTTCTGGCCTCTCATATGGCAACTCTGCATTTAGCTTTCTACCATTTATACTCCTTTCTTTCTGCTTGTTTGGATGCAGCTCCCAATCTTCACTTCTGATAGCTTTCTCTGATTTACTATTTAACATAGGCCTGGTGATTTTCTGTTTCTAATTTATATTTTTTTCATGATAGCATGTGTTTTCTCTGTATCTCTAATATGGAAACTCTCTAAATGGTCTTCCTGCAAATATTTTACCCCACTGACTGCTGCTTTTCTTTTTTGTTTCACTGTTTCACCATTTCATATTGTTTCTACTTTTAAAGACTTTGTTATTGTGGCAATTGTGGGACCTTTCCTCCTCCTATAAGGATAATGAATGTGGTCACTATTAAGGAATTCTGTATGGATATATGTCTGTTCCCTGGGTACCTGTTTCATAAACTAGTCATTTCTGATAACTAAGAATGTTCTCACAGAAATAAATGTACACAGAAGTAATATTTTTGGGGGGTAAATTAATCTATTTTCAAGAGGTGTATTTACTTTTAATTTGCAGTAGAAAAACAGTTACTGGAAAAGAAAATGGAAATTACCTAGACTTAGACCCTTTCTACCTAAAATTGCAATAAATTTATATAATGTTGATTGTACTGTCTATTATGTAAGTGTCAGCATGCCAATTCTTAGCTTGATTTTACTCTGCAATTTTTTTTTCTTAACCCAGTGTAACTTGGATAAATTCAGTGGATCTACTTTTCTGATTTATACTGAAGTAAGATCAGAATCAGGCTCTAAATTTGCAAACGTACCTAAAAGAGATCCTATAATTTGTTATAGTTGCAGACATATGCACTGTGTGGTCATTCTCAATCAGGCTTTTATTTCTCTTGCTTTCCTTAGTCACAGTTGTTTTAAATTTATGTCTTACATTATTTATTTTCTAACTAAATTATCTCTGAGACTCAAGAACTCTACAAATCTTCTGCCTAGCTAACTTTCACCTTCTCTACTAATCTGTGTACTTATGGAGGAATTTAGCCAGAAATCACCAATAACACAGCTATCTTAGCAAAAGCAAATATCATCCATTCATTTGACTTCTGGTCTCAACACAGTCAGAATGCCATGGGGTGAGCAGGGGATGAGTGTAAGTGCTACACCACAGAGCATTTAGTTTTTCCATTTGTCATATCATGTCAACTCATACTCTTCAACTTCTTGCCACTTAGGGTGTAAGCAGGAATAGCTGTCAATATAATCTTCAGGACATCTACAGACAAATTTAATCAGCTGAACACAAGAGTGACTAACAAATTCCAATGAGAATCAAGAGTCTTCTCCGGATGCAGAAGAGATGTCAGTGCTTTGTGTAGGAGTTTATCTGTGTCATTGCTCTGCAGTCTTGTCCTAAGTGCTTTCTTCTGGTATCTTGCACCAGTGGTCATAAATCTCCACCTGCACGTTTGCATGTTTTGCCAGGAATCCCATTCAGTCATCACAGGCATCATGGATTTCTGCACAAGGAAAGTTTTGAACCTTGCAGAGTTACCAGAGAAATTTCAAATGAAAACACTTTAAGGACGGGTTATAATAATAAAAAATTCTATGGAGTGAAAAGCTGAGAATGGTAGTAACAGATCATGGAACTTTTCTCCAAACTAAATGCATATTTAATTCTGGTATAGTTTCTGACATTTGATTTCTTGTGCAATGTGAAAGTGCAGCTAGGAATACAGCTAGGAATACTTACTTAGCTGATATCCAAAAACCTGGAAAGAGGTTGCTCTGGAACCTTCTTCTTGCACCAGAATTGGTATTGTTCAGAGTCGGGGGGACAAGTCTTATGTTTCTGTTCCAAGCCATCTTCTCTCTTTACATTAGTCTTAAGTGTTCAGGAGCTGAAAGGTAAGAAAGTGCTTTTCTTACTGAATATTTTGTTGCAATAGGGAGAATTCTAATCTCTTCTTTCTGATCTGTGACGGTTACTGGCACAAAGTTCTGGCAAGCCAAAGCTGATAAAAGCCAGCTCTGATTATGCCTGTTTCTTGCCATGAAATGTTGCGTTCTTCTGTCATTCCAAGTAAATCTATCCAACTCATGAATCATAATCTATCAGGGTTGCTTTTATCTTTCAGATTCCAGTGTTATCTATTCTGTACCTCTGGTTCCTGCTTTTACACCTAGTATAAATCTTAAGTGCAGTTATTACTTAACTATTCAAGGACTCACTTGGTTTTCACAGGTGTAGTTCAATTTAAATGGCTAATAAATAAAAACGTTCCTGAAATTTCATTTTATGTCTGTAAGGGTTAGTTACTATGTTATCTCTAACAAAAGTTTTGTTCAGTGACAGGAAAAACTGTAACAATTTTTACTTCTTTGTTTAATGAGCGTGAATTTCTTGGGCTGCATTGTGCCCCATTCCTTTTTTTTCCTTTTTTGTAATGAAGAAGGGGTTTGTGTTCAATTTAGAACATTACATTACATTAGTGTAATGTAGCTCTGGCAGCTAGTAGAATTAGACAAAAGAAAGGTAACAATATCATATTGGCTCTTTTTAATCTTCCATGCCCCCTATTATTGCTGTTTCTCTGTTCAAAAAAGGGGACTTCAAGACTTCAGCTCCATTTATTCCTTATTCTTTTATTTATGCTTGTTATTGAGAAGAGCTGTTTCCTAAGTGCAATGTCCCTGCTGTATGGATGCAATGGAGAAGTTCTTGAATTTCGTACCTTCATTACAGCCCTCCTTTCCTTGGCCCACTATGAGTACAGTTTCTCTCTAGTAATGCATTCTCCTCTAGTTCTAAAATCTTAGGTTTTTGCACAGCAGTTTTAACAATATGTACAAGTATTATGACTACTGTGTTTTATCAGAGGTAGGATATTATGCGGGGAAGGGTCTGCTTGTAAAAGAAATTATAGTGCATAGTGCTTTGCCTCTATATCCTGCAGGTAAACTGACTGGTATTTTAATTTCCTTGGACTCTTTTGAAAGCTCTCTAAATGAAGGTTCTGAAGAAAATACATAACTTTGGTCATCATACTTTATGGTTATTACTGTGTACACATTAAATGTGAATTAATGCAATAAAACAGTACATTTCACATAAAAATTACTATGAATTTCACTGCTGTTGCTGACATGGCACATGTATCAATAAAATTATGGGTTACAAATCCTTGGTAAGAGAGGCCGCGTTACAGTTTTTGAAATTCCCCCATTATGTGAACTCAAAGAATGCTGCAGCTTGTATTTAATTTATCTTGTCTGGTAGGCCTTTCAGAAAAGCAATATTGATGCTGGATTTATCTTTAGTTTGATGACAGTCAGAGTAAATAAGCATGTGGAATGTACCGATGCCAATGACAATGTAGGGCCTTGCTCCCCCCGGATTAGTCTGATGAAGAAACAGAAGAGCTTGCAGGCATTTTGCCTCTCCAGGGCAGTTACAGGCCTGGCACATGAGGGAGCTCTCTGGTTAGTACATACTCCACATATTTGTCTCAGGATGCCTGAACTACCTTGCTTTTTAATAAATCATTGATCAAAATGTTTCTTTTAAGGCATCTATGCAGAAGAACAGTGAATCTGCAAACTCCCATATTCCAAATAGCAGAACTAGGTGTGCCCATACCTGTGTGTCTAAGGATTCAAACAACTGAGTTATGACGACTTAAACCACTGCTGAGTGCACAACCAGACGCATCTCCCGAGCCTGCTGAAAATCTCTAGCAGAGGTTGAAGCCAGCACATTTTACTTCATGCTTCACATGAGTGAAAAGTTTGTGGATAGTCAGTTGCCATGGCTCAACTGAGATATAATATTCCAAACAGCTGGGAGAATTCAGCTGTGCACCTGAGCCCCTGAACAAGATATTTATTTTATTACCATATTATTTGTCCTACTGTGTCATTCATTCATTACTTACAGAGAATCAATACAGTCTTCCTACCTTTATGTTTCACAGATATCATGTCTAAAGAGCACTTCTACACTGTCTTAAATCACCCATAATCATACTAAATTTTTCTTGCTGATATATTTAAGTGTGGAATTTCCTTCCATTTCTGATCCTCTGGTCCTTCAAATCCCTCCTTCAGTATCAAGTCTTCCAAAAACTTACCTATGTTAATCCATTAAGATAAGAATTGTTGTCACAACTCCAGTGTTTAAAATAATATACATATCCTGGTACCCGATGACTATGCTAAATGTGGAGGAAGTCAGTAAAGGTGTGGGGTGTGCCACTAGTTTTCAATAGATGAAGAGCAATTCCTTATGCATGAGTGCTAGAGATGAGTTACAGCGCAGCAACAACAGAAGTCCATGGCAAGCTGATGGGTAGCTCATTGGAAGGGGCTGCAGAAAAGGGGCAAGATTGGAAGCAGTGAGAACAAGAATGAGTAGATCTCAGCTAAAAGGAGCAAACTGAACTGAACTTATTAAACCTTGGGGAGTTGGACTTAAACCTTAGAGATCTCATTTATTTGAATCATAGAATCATTTAGGTTGAAAAATACCTTAAAAATTATCAGCTCCAACCATTAACCTGACACTGCAAATTCCTCGACTGAAGCACTAAGCACCATGTCTATATATCTTTTAAACATGGCAGGGACGGGGACTCAACCATTTCTCTGGGCAGCCCGTTACAATGCCTGACAACCCTTTCAGTCAAGAAATCTTTCCTGATATCCGAACTAAATCTGCCCTGGCACAACTTGAGGTCATTCTCTCTTGTCCTGTTGATTGTTACTTGGGAGAAGAGGCGGATGCCCCACCTCACCACAACCAGGCAGTTGTAGACAGTGACAAACCCCAGCTTCGTCAGCCGCTCCTCATAGGACATGTGCTCCAGACCCTTCACCATCTCCTTTGCCCTCCTCTGGACATGCTCCAGTACCTCAATGTCTTTTTTGAAGTGCAGGGCCCAGAACTGAACAGAATTTGAGGTGCAGCCTCACCAGTGCCGAACACAGGGGAATGGTCACTGCCCTAGTCCTGCACACCTCAGTGTCCCATTTATTAATTACAGCTCTTGTTTGCTGTTTCTTTATAAGAATAAACGATTGGAAAGCATTCAGACTTTGTAACAATTAGGTATTATAACAGTATAAGTATTTCAAGAGATTAAACCTCTTCTGTAAGTATATGAATAGTTTCCTTTTCGGCTTAGAGTCCCTTGTCAACACTTTCGATATCCGCCAAAGGTACGAGATGCAGATGGTCAGCACCTGCTTGCTTCAGGCATTGGTTCGGCTGCATACAGGCCTAAGTGCACTGTCACTGCTTAGCAAATACATCATAAATAATTACTGTAATTAATAATGAAGCTACTTCCTTGGGCTACTCATGCCTTCTTTGTCAGTTCTGCTGCATGTAATAATGCTAATCTTTTAGACTAAGTAGCTATTAAATTCTTTGAGTTTGGTGAGTTGTTTCCAGCAGCGGAAGCAGTGAAATATAATTAGAAATTTGCCTCATATTTCTGTTTATCCTCAGAGAATAGACATCAGTTCTTGCTTGCCTGAACACATTAGGAATCAGTCAACAAGACTCTGCTCATAATCCCTAATCACAATTCCAAATTTTTCTACCCACTACCTAGCCCTGAAACACCTGTCCCTTAGCATACTACCATGAGTCCTTTGCTATCTTCTGAGCTTTCCTACTGCCTTCATGGCGGCATCTGACTCGAATATATTTACAAATAGATCAGAATAGCACTCTGCCTCTGTATCATCATTCAGACTCCAGGGAAAACTCCTAAATGTGTAGTTCTGTGTATATTTTCTCCAGCAATGATGACAATTTTAGAAGATCCTTCCACTGTCCGCACCTTTATAATTGTTTCTATCCCTTTTAGGGGAAGCTTTAGGCCCTCTGCACTGCATTTATTCCTCTCTGAAGTACAAAGGCAAATGTTTATGGGATCACAGTGTATCCTTGACCACCGACATGCTCTGAGGTAATCATTCCTCCTCCTGTTTTTGGAAGCTTTTAAAAAAAATTTGAAAGCACCACAAGTGGATTGTTTCATGGATTTACCTTAGCACACAACCCCATTGCCCAGCTTGCGGTAGTAAAACATGAGCAAGATCGGAAACAAACCAGAGCAAAGAGGAGTGGGGTTATCTTGTCTGCTGAAAAAAAAGAAAAAAAAGGCAATGCCAAAACACACCCTCAGCGCTCAGAGTTCACTGCCTGTCCCAGATTTGTGCACTGGTTTGCCATTGCAACGCAGTCTGATATTGTTCCAAAATAAAGATGAATGTGACTATTACCGTATTTAACCTGGCTTGAAAGTAGTGATTGCACTTACAGGTTCCGTAAGGTTTGTGATGGCCAAAAGATCTGAGACGTTCTCTGGGAACCAGCCAACCTCCAACAGAGCTGTATCTTGCAGCATTAGACCATGTCTCAGTTTTTGCTTGCACCTAAAACTAGCTGCTATCAAGTAGCTAGCCTGTCTTTCCTGTTAGTTTCTATGGGCAATCTGAAAATATGATGACAGAGGCTCAAGAATCGAAAGGGGACAATTGTCTTTGATGATATGCTACATGTTTTGTTACTTTAAAAACTCTTCTTTGCTGCCACACAGCCTTAGGGATGTTTTGTTATTATCACTGTTGTCAGTTCTGAACACTAAAATTTACTGTACTTGATGTTAAAATCTCAACTCAAGGTTGTAATATCTGTAAAGAAAATATTGCCATAAAGATTAAACTCTGAAGGGATTGTTCACATCCATGAGCAGACAGTAGAATAAATACTGAAAATCTTATCTTTTTCTATTTATCCGAGAAACAGGAAACAATATGAAAAACATTTATTTCCATTTGACAGAAAATACTTTTAACAATACATAATCATTATCAGTCAATACTCAGAGGGGTTGCTGTTGATAGTAGTTGTTTGGAAGATGCTTTTCATGATGACCTTTAAATGCCACAGTCCTATGTGATAATGTACAAAAAGTGCTTCTTCATTTCAATATCTGCAAGGAAAAAATCAAATTGCTTTTGGGTATAAACAGCATATATGACAATGGGATGTATCTATACATTGGCTCCCTCTGCACAGTGAGAAATGAATCAGATAACATTCTGAATTTAATACCTGTGGGCATGGCATTTCCTCCTGGAAACAACCCTCAATTCATTACTCTTTAAATACTATGTCAATGCTTTTTCTTTATCACCCATCTCATTTTTTTCTCATCAGTACATCAACTACAACATACAAAAATATGCTCCCAAATGCAGTTCTATCATGTTAATGTTTGCCTAGTTGTCAGCAGCAAGATTTTGCATGCATATTACTCTTTTATCCATGCATGCAACTAATAGGATTATTCAGAATCACATTAATAATATATTTTCTCAAATTTGGAGCTGCAAAACTCTTGTGTCAGATTATTCAACAGAAGAAACTGAGATTAAACTTTTTTTATGGAGAAGGTACTCAGTAATTGCCTTTTTAAAGGTTTTTATGTCTTCTTTTGAATTATTTTAAATTACATGACCAGTATTTGATACTTGACATTGAACTGAAGAGATCCATGTGAGGTCAATAAGTCTTAATACTGTTGAGACTATTGTGTATTTATTGGCCAAATCTTGTGTGCAAATGTTGATTTTTTTTTCATTCAAATATCTAACAAGTAATTGCAGTGACTGATTAATTTTGAAATAAAAAGCAAACATGAACTTAGACAAATACAAGCTGCATATTTAGTCTTGTTGAGATATTTATATTTGTTGAAATATGATATTTCAGCAGCAGAAACACTACTTAGGAAGCAGATAATTACTCTTATAAATCAGATTATCTTCAGGAAAATATTACATATTCACAAATGGAGAAGAGTGTCCCCAAACTCTGGCTGCTTGCCAAAAAAAAAAAAAAAAAGAAAATATCTGTAACATTTTATATTGAAGAATGTAGCACAGAAGGAGTGGGGAAAACTTTTTGTGAAAGTGTGTGGAACGGACACACTTTTATTTTATTTTTCCTTTTTTTTTTTTAATCTCTCTTTCAAATGTAATGTCCCTTTTATGCCCCTTTATGCACAGTAATCTCCAAGCTCTTTAAATCATTAATGAATGAACCAAGCTGAATCAGGCTGAACCAGGCCTCCCACTGATTTTATAAAGCAGGAACATATAATTAGGTTAATTTACAGAAGAAAGGGCTGATGCACTGGGTGAGTGACAAATCCAAGATCCCAAAGGACACCTAAACCAGAACCAGTTATAAAACCTACACCTTTTAACAGTGAATCTATTTTTTTACCCAATCCACCTTCGTGGCAGTTGTCCAGGAGCAGGTGCTACTCTGAAATAGCATCTCCTTTTATAAAGGCAGTTGTGCTAAAGCACTAGTCAACTAAGTACTCATCAGATTAATAGACGGATCAAGTTTATGCCTTTATCCCTCACTGCAAGTTCAGATCTGCAGGATTCAGGCCTCGGGTCCAGATCCCCAGTCAGAAGAGGAGATGCCCCAGTACCTCTGCAAATCTAGACTTGATTGATAAGAACACCAAAAAACATCTGCTGCTGTAATATCTGTAATGAGGAACCAGGATTTCTACAAAAGATTTTACTTCATGGGCACCAAGGAAAGTGAAACAAACTAAACAAAGCACAACTTTACATTTTTCTTTAAGTCCACTGTGGAACCTGCATTGGAGTGACAAAGTAATCCTTATGACTCAGTAGAGGCCTCAGTTTTTGTCAATCCTTTATTTAAAGCTCCGCCGTTCTAACCACATAAAGGAAAGTAACCTTCAACCTATTGTTGTGCAATGATTAAGTCTGCATGAGCTCCAAAAGCAGCCACGCCTGACAGCAGAGAAGAGGGTCCTGGGATATTCAGCTGTGATATGCTGCTTCTGTGAAGGTCATCACTTCTTTCAATCACAGTGAATGATTGACTCAACACGAAGTTCATAATGCACAACGTACTTTCAGAAATGATTCATGGTAATGGTGTATCTCAAGGGATTGATGTTGAACAGAAGCTACATCTCAAGCTTAAAAAATGATTTAGCGATATGAAAGCCTACAAACCGAAGCTCACGTAGAGACATTTGATGGTAAACATCGGAGAATAAATGCAACTAAGGGTCATAAAATTGGATAGACAATATATCTGACAGTTTAAGACCTTTTGGGGCTCAGCTCATAGAAACCACCGTCAGTTACACAGCCATCCTGTGATTCAGCTGCGCGTCTCTTCCTGCGATGCGAACAGAAGGCGTTGTCACGATTCTGACGTGTTGGAGCAGCGCAATGAAGTAGCTGTGTCAAAAACCACAACAAAATACAATTCTGAGGAAATCCTGCCCCCCTCAACACAACCGTCTCTCAAGGGATCTGTGGGTCCCTGAGTGCCTGCTCTCAGCCATTTTTGGGATGGATCTTCAGCAGAGCGGCACTGGAAACCTTGACCTGGAATGGGAAACGTGGCACTGCGGGCTGGGAGGTGAGGTGACACACGGTGCTCTTCTCCCCAGAAGCCAGCGCCAGGCCGACAGCCCCACTGCTTTCACACGTGTCAAAGTGTTTATTGGTTAATGCTGAGAACCCCAAGGCCCCATTCTAGGGGAGATCACATTATTGCCAGGGAATTAAAAGTTTCACCATCGGTGTTGCTCTCTGACCGGGCTGTAAGTTTTGTGTGGAGAGCTGGTGGCTGGCAGCCTGCTGGAGTTATTGCTGAGTGCTTAAGGAGTAAGTTATGAGGAAGTCACGTAAATGTCTACTCAAGTCAGTACAGGTTTACATAGAGGTTTTTTCTGTTCAAAAGCAGTCCTTTTTTGTATTTTTTCAAATGTTGGCATTGATATGGGGAAAGGGATTGTCCTTGGCCAAAAAAATAAATACAGAAATTATGACGTCAGAAAAGAAAACATTATATATCTTGGCTTCCAACTGAGCTGACAGTTGAGAGGGACTTCTGCTGAGAAGAGGAGGTGTTCTGCTTGTCATTGACTGTGTTTACATAGGCAGAAGCAAATAAGTCAATTTTTAAAGATCAAGACAGTGATTTAAAAAATTATCTTGGTTTATACTTGTCTTTATTAATATGGTATGGTAAGACTGAAATATTTTTTTTGTATAGGGCTGAGAAATGTAAGTTATCCTCAGCTTCTGCTGTCCAAATATGTCAAGCACTCTAAGCTTCAGAGGAAGTTAAAAAACCTCACAGCCAGAAAGTGCTACGTAATAGCTATTTAACATATTTTAAAATCATTAATTATGATAGGCCTATATAGTCTTGATATTTATATGACCATTCAGTCCTTTCTTATCTTGTTAAGTTCTTAGTCTCAATGATTTCTAATGGCAGTGAATTCACACCTGAAATGCATTTTAAAAGTATTGAGCTTTCTGCTGCCAAGTTGCACTGAATGGCTCCTTTACTTTACAAGTCAAGCTGTGTGTCCCTGACTGCTCTAGAATGCATGTTACTGCACAGATTCATGTGTGTAGAGTAAGCAATTTCTAGCCTCTCCAGGAAAATTCTTTTCTTTCCCCCTCAGCATCTATTTGGAGAGTGGGTGACACATAGCCCACCAGGCTGTCTCTGTTTCTATAATGATGTTTCACTGCTCTCCCTATTCATGATTACTACAACCCATTGCACAGTCCTGCAGCTGATTTGCTTTTTCAAGTGAAGTTGCAGTTTGATTTGTGTACAGTGAGGTTCCAGGTCTCCTTTAGATTATATAGTCGGCTTAGAGCTTTCCAGATCAATCAAACAGATTTTTTTTTTTTTCAGTCTGATTTTGAAACTCTTTGTCATCATGCGGACTTTTCACCTATCTTACATAAGTTTCTTTAACATTCTCTACTGTCATCTTAATTCATACATACAACTTAACCTTAAATATGTATACAACCTAGTCTCAACAGACTTTGTTGCAATGCTATCCTTTCACCTTTCCAAGTCATTAATTAACTCATTAAACATCATGACATATCATAAGGAACAGCTGGGGTAGTTAATCTACTACCATGATGGGATTTTGTCATTTAATCTTGTTTTTCATCTCTAATCAGGGATCTAATCCACTGCAACAATCTTAAAATCTCATTGTTAAAAGGTTCAAACTGTGTCCTTAACCATCTGTTAATGTACATTTATTTCATATTTATAATTAATTCCTCTAGGACTAAGAATAATTGAAAGTAAAATTCAAAAATCTTTCTAAAATTCTAAAGCCCACTTAAAAAAAGAAAAAACCCAAACAACTCCAAACTGACAACCCGACCTGGTTAACTCTTTTACACCGGTGTGGTAGGAATCGTACAAAAAGTGCTTTCTGATGCTTAACATATTCTCTTGCCAGGCGCATAGTCTTATGTTGCCTTGTCCATTTGCTGTTCTAATACCTGCAGATTTTTTTTAATCTCTTAGCATTTCATTTAATCTGACGTACTCTATGGCATATCTCAAATCTACACTAGAATAGAAAGGGGGATAACATGAGAACATAAATAATTCGTGGAGCAGAGACAGAAACCCAGAATTCCCCTGTCTCAGGAGATGAAGAACACCCATATCTCTTGATTAATAATCAGAGGAACAAGAAGTTTATCCTAATCCCTCAGTGATCTCTGCCCTGATGTTTATCTGTCATTTTCTAATGACCTTGTTCATGTGCATATACCCAGTTCTACGAGGGCAATCTCATATTTCTAAAACTCTTATCTGTAGTGAGACTCTGTTGTGCTGTAATTTTTCATACAATTTTCCCATCTAATTTTGGGGGGTTTGTACATTATAGGACACCAATGGAACTGAGGGATTTGCCCACTTTGTGGACAATGGCGTTTCTGATTTTCTATTTTATTAAGTGTAGACTAATACAAGTTTCTCAAACAGAAGGAGACAAAGGCAGAACAGCATCTTAGCATGGATGGATATTCTAGTTATTTTACTTCATGCTCCGGGAGTTTGCAGTCCTGAGGGACATCAGGACACTGAATTTCGGGAAAGCAAACTTCCAGCACTTCAAGGAGTTAGTCAATAAGACCCCTTGAGGATCCTCTGAGATCCCCCCAAGGAACTGCCCTCAGGGACAAGGGAACACCTCTCCTCTGAAGGCAAGCTGAGAGAGCTGGGGTTGTTCAGCCTGGAGAAGAGAAAGCTCCAGGGCGACCTCATTGGAGCTGTTCAGTACCTAAAGGGGGCCTGTCAGAAAGATGGGGACAAACCTTTATCAGGGCCTGTTGTGATATGACGAGGGTTAATGGTTCCAAATTCAAAAAGGGTGTATTTACATGGTGTATAAGGAGGACTTTTTTTCACAATGAGGTAGGTAAAATGCTGGAGCAGGTTGCCCAGACAGGTGGTGGATGCCCCATGCAAGGTCAGGTTGGACAGGGTTCTGAGCAACTTGATTTAGTTGAAGATGTCCCTGCTCATTGAAGGAGCATTGGACTAGATGACCTTTAAAAGATCCCTTCCAACACAAACTAGTCTATGATTCTATGAATATCCGGATAAGGATCAATAAAAAGGGATAGAAAAAGGGAAGAAAAATAATCTATGTGGAAATCTTGAAATAACCTTTTAATCACTTCATCAAATTTCTTTGAATTTTCCAATTTATTGCTAGCATGAAAATTCAAGTTTTTCCTAATTTGACCATAAAAATCCCTGCTTGGCCTCTCTAAACTCAGAAACTTTACTTCCTCTAATAGAACCAGCTTTTTAGCAAAGAATAATATGATTTTCGTTGTATCAATCACCTCTGCTGAGCTTCAGTAGCTCTAGCAAGGTTAGCAAATGTGTAGATGTAATGGGCCTATAAAAACATTCCCTGTTTCTTTGAGACTTAGTGATTATTTTTCTTTGTCTGTTGAATTAACCAAGTAATGATTAATGTTGGCCTGATAAGTCTTACATAAAAGTGAGGCATTAATTTTATCTTTATCTTTATCATCATAAAGCTGTCTAATGTCATGAATGGCTGCAAGAAGTCTGCAAAGATTAAGTATTTTTGAGAGAAGGGTAACCTTTCTGATCTGAAAAAAAAAAAAAATTGGGACTATTTTAATTATTTCCTCTTCTTCTAGCAGATATGTGAACTGCAGCTGAGATTTATTTAGTTTACAGTTTTTTCTGAGTTTCAGTGGCCCAAAGGGGGCTGCTTTGCTTCTTGAATAGTTAAAGCATAGTTTGCTTCAATCTTTTTCTCCTTCTTTCACTCCAGGGCACCTCTGCATGCTGTCCAATTTACACATTTCAAGGTGGAGCAGGGCAAATATGTACCCAGAAACCCTCTGCTTTGAGAATACTCCTGAAATACCATTTGTGCTCCACCGTTTACCTGGGCAGCCGAAGAACACCCCATGACCATAGCCTTCCTTAGGTAAAGTCACATTCCTTTGGGGGATGTTTATAAGCACAGTAATACCCATATCCAGCTACTGCAGGATGGATAATCCAGTAGAAGAGTGGACTGACCCCGTATTTCAAATCTTGTTCACAGGCAACCATTCAAACACACAGTGGAAATCTTCAAAAGCACAAGTGGAGGGTAAGCCTCAAATTCTCTTTGACTTCCAGCAGGACTGAGAAACCTTCCTACTCCTTGTGCCCCAGAACATTTCCCATAGCCAATAAAATGTCAAGCTAGAAACATTGCACTGCAGTGAGGCTGACTTATGCTGAAGATAAGACACTGTCTCTGAGTTTATTGAAGCTATTGTTTTGGGTAGTTTTATAGCTTAACCCTCAGTAAGTGTTATGAACACCATATCCTTTAAGATTACGGGGAGAAGAAATTTATCTAAAATATAAAATGCCTGATAAGTAATGAAAAGAAAATGCTGGTTCTGTATTGACTTCGAGATTTAATGCATACAAATGTGAACTGCCTTGATATGCTTATTGTAGTGTCTGTGTTAGGACATGTTTACCGAGGAGAGGGTGGAAAGGCAGAGGAAGTTTCCCCCAGAACATTGCCCCATGAGGTACCTAACCCAGGCACAGCGTGGGGTCCAGCTGTGCAGTTCACTCTGCTCCTGAGTGCACTGCAGCTGCATCCAGTCTTACTATCCCTTCATACATCCTTAATCGTGGTATTTCATTTTATTGTACACTAATTAGATAGTTCTGTTGGCTGACTGAGAAGAATCAACACCCTGTAATTACTTCATTGTAAAATGTAATGAGCTTTGGAACCTGACTTACTGTAAAAATTGCAGCATAATAAATAGTACACAGTTTTCCAACTATAAACTAGCAGTGAATTCTGTTAGTGTATTTCTTCATGAAGCATGTTTATGTGATAGTCTTCCACTTTTATGGCTGAAGTTTATCACCATAAGGTGCATTTCATGACAGCCAAATAACCACATTCAGTTAGACTTGTCACCATGTGCCTTCAGTATCAAGACACATGCTGATTGTATCAAATAGTGTTGACTGTCTTCGGCTGCAAATAGAAAAGATGATTACACTGTTCTCTTTAGATGTGATGTAATATTATTCACCTCACTAAAAACTGAAGGTCAAGGTTGTCTAAGAACATGAGAAAGATCATCTGTTGAAAGCTTCATAATGTGATGATAATGCACTAAGAGAGACAGCAGTAGTTTTACATTAATATCTCTGATCTTTTATGCAAGAGGCAGTGTACAGTCTACAAACTAAGCAAGTGACCACTGATATATTTATACAGAAAAAAAAGAATAATTCCAAGAATTCCAGTGCTACCATTTTTTACAGCCATTTATTTCTCTCACAAAGGTCAATAAAAACAGTTTACACTCTTGAGTGAAATCCCAGCAAAGGAGGATTAGTATATCATTAGTGTATTTATGCCAGAATGCCACTATCATCTCACTGAGCGTGTGAGAAACTTAGAGTAAAATAAAGGATATTCATGGAACCCAGTGAAGTAGTTTTAAGCAAAAAAGTTTCCTTAGGATCATACCCAAGCCTTGTAAAACCACTGACAACAAAATTTACATTGAATATGGATAACAGAAATGCTTGAACCTCGTACCAGAAGTAAATACCCAGTCCCTTGCATCTCATGGTACGCTGCTGGTGTAATTTGAATGGAAGTGTAAGACCCGCAGCAGCTTTAAGGACAGACTGATTTCTGGCAGTTGAACCTTAAGCAAACGGTGGATCTCTGGGAGAGGGGCAAGTGGAAGGCAGTGAGTGTGGGATCACGGGGAGATGCTGCCAGTTGCCGGAGCCTGGTGTGGGGATGGTTCTGGCTGCCTGATTGCCATGGCAACCACCAGCCGAGCTCCCCCCCTTTGCCCCCAGCTGGGGACACTTGGTCCCCCGCTGCCTTGTCGCCTGTGGCCCTGTGACAGCCGGACCCTCACCCCGCCTATCTGAAAAGAACACAGATCTGGAAGGGAAAAACTGACCTGTGATGGGTTTTTCAGCTCCCCCCACCAGCATGTGAGAATAGGAAAATTCAGGAGATAAAACCAGCATTTATTATTGACATAATGATCATAAAGAATTAGAGTGTAATCTGCTCAGAAAAGACAGTTTAGTCTAATTTAGGACTGCATACAGAAGTATTTTGGTGGCAGACATTGAATGACTTCGTGCCAGCAAGGGAGGACAAAAATAACGTTGTTTAAATAACCTATTCAGGCATTTAAATCCTTTAAAAATGTGTCATTGTAATCCTTAACCTTAATTTCTCTCATTTAGAATATTCAATACAAGGATAACATGTAATTTGCCTAAATCATACTAAAATACTAGTATCACCTAAAATACTGATATGTATTCTTAACATCAACCACATCTTAGTTTATTTTAGTATGGGGACACACATAGAGCCTTGAATAATGACCAATGTTGAAATGTTCTTATATTGAAAATACTGTATTCAGGGATTAATTTTAGTGAGCTTTTAATATTTATTTTACTGCTTTAATTTTAATTTTTGCATTTTCGTTAATGAGAGTTTTCCCCTTAAGAGCACATTTACAAATGAAAACATATCAGCTTACTAAATAATTTTGATAAAATGTCACACATGACAATGCTGAAATTTTGGTGGATGTGTTATAAGATCAAATAATATTCCCTGGCGTGTGTTTGGACACCCTGGGGTGTCTGTGAAGGTCCCTGGAATGTGTTTAGAGGT